>JBAMJV010005956.1:0-144524 GCA_037951105.1 Echinarachnius parma
GGCCCATTCTCTAGGCACACGGCTGAGTGCACACTAACAATAGTGCGCGATGCTCAACGATATGAACGGCGGTTCGTGCGATACATCAAGCGCTGGCTCAATACAAATTGACAAACAAGAGAACCTGACATGGTGTCACTCACAGGGCCCTAAACAAAAACTACCGACCAAATTGACTGTTCTTGGTATCGTTGTTCATTTGAAAAGACACTCTATCCGATGGACATAATACATGTGTTACTTTATTTTGGGAAGTGCCCCGTTCCGTTTTTTTTTTGGGCCACCCTGTATAAAACTTCACCTTATTTTCAGTAAGCGTTTCTTTATAGCAAATTATTTTTTTAATTTGCATATTATGAGGGTTTAAATAAGTAATAACTCTATCATAATGGTGCATTGAGTGCATCATGGATTGAGTTCAGAAAAAGACAAAAACAATACAAAACTAGTTCTGGATTTTTCACTCGACTACCAAATGGAAAATGGCATAATAATGCTAAAATCTACATTGATTCACATCAATCACTGTGCCAAGGTACTTTATAGCGCGCTGGCATCGTTATCATCTTTGGTTTTACTCCCGTTTTACTACCGTTTTACAATCTACCGTAGATGTAAAAGAAGGGATTTTTAGTCTGTTCTGCAGTATGTTTGCTTTTGGGGTAGATACTTTTTTCTTTTAATAGCGGTAATTTTCTTCCTGTTAGCATTTCTGTTAGGATTTGGGAATGTAATGCTTAATTCTACATACACTTTCACAATTTGTACTATATAAGCAGTGAAAGGGGAGAAATTATTTTCTATTGACTATTTCAAAATAATTGTGAACTGAAAAAAGACTACCCGTTGGTGATGTTGATTACGTAATAACGACCACTTGCGGAATTGCACACATTGCATGCACACAATGCATGCACGCACGTACTGGCTGCGGCGGCTAGCTATACACACGTGATACAAACGTACACAAACACACATCATTCGCTTTTCAATGGTCGAGCCCCATTCATTCATTGAGCCAGGTATAATAGCGCTAATTCCCTCCTGATGTAAATTCTCTTGGGTTCCCGATCAATATTTGCTGTCATGGATCGGTTGCAGCGCAGATGATGAGAGCATGTGATCGTGTGATGCGGTAACAGAGCAACAGTGACCCAGTGTCAGTGCGGCGAATCAAGCCCAAGGGATATTGAAAGGTGAAAGTCTGTGGAATTACATCAGCTGCAACTTGCGAGTGAATCAGGCTCGAGACAAACCGGGCCGGCCGAGCTGCCCCGTTAGGATCACGGATCGGAGTCCTCATCACCTACGGCTGCGCCGGTGAGTTCAGCTTTCAGTTTCAGCACCCACAATCCACATTTTTAATCAGGAATTTAAGCTAAGCCCTACTATGGCCTATTTTTAAAGGGCTCAACTAGACTACATGTACGTAGCTAATTAAGGAGGAAGTGGAAATAGACTGGTGATTGTAGTTCAGTCATTATTTAGTTTGTATTTTGATTTTGAATAATTCTTCTTCTTCTTCTTCTTCCATTTAGACTTTAGTGCAGTGACCGCAATCAACTTACTGATTATTCTGTCACTTTAATTTGATTGTGATGTGCAGGATGTACTAGTCAACCGGGTTTACACCCTACTCTTTTCGAGAAGTAGACTAGGTTCTTTAGCGTGCATGAGGTGTGACTGTCTCAAACACGGGACCTCCATTTATCGTCCTAACCGAGGGACGGAGTGTTTTCCGTGAATATAATCCTTTTCCTGCATCAGGAAGCATGAGGGAGGATGGTAACACACAACGGGAGTTAGCTCGATCGAATTTATCGCCTCGCAAAACTAAAAGACTCATCCGATAGTGGGATTTGAACCGGGGATCCCGGGTGTCTGAGCCGAACGCTCTACCAACTGAGCTTACTCACCTCAAATAAGGCTTGCAATTACAATTTTGTTATTTGTTTCTGTTATGTAATTAAAAGAAGACTGTATTGACGAATTTGAACAAACATGTTGTTCTGTACACAGAATAGTGTATTATACCCTCAAAGCCAAAGGTTGATCTCCACAAAAATTTCAAACATATTTATAATTATAACCTCCAAATCCAATAAAGTCTGATCAAATGTTGTGACGTTATTGCAGCCAGGCTCGCCGATTCCATCCGAAAACACAATGCATTGGAGGGGGGGGGGGGGGGGGGGGGGCGAGCATTGTTTGTGAACTCGCTTTACATACACACATGACCTTTGACTTTGTACTCTGTTATTCGCGCACAATTACTCGTTGTGAACTGCTGTACTGTATCGATCGTGAATACGCCAAAGCTCGAACAGGGGCGTATTTGAAAAATTTGATTTCTTGGCCAGTACAAACTGGTCCCTTTTTTCAAGTAAAGGAATCTTGTTTGTTACAATGTTGGGTCAATTGATTAACTAAGAATTGCGAAGTAAACGAGGTAAATTACTTTTTTCTCACGTTTTGTCTCTGTTTACATGTAGTGCGTGCGCTCCATTAACGGGGGGGGGGGGGGGGGGGTGGGGGTGGGGGGGGGGGTGTCTTTGGGGGCACGTGCGGAGGTACCAATTTTGTCGTAATTTGCTTTAAAATTGTATCAAAATATACCACCACATTTCAGGTAATTTTATTGTCGATATTGCGGATATTTTTTTTAATGTTCTGATCTATTTTTGTAGCGAGCAAATAAAAATAGGAAGAAAATAATGAATTAATATGTTTATATTTCATGTATGGTTTTACTTAGTAGATTGGCCTGTGATTTTCACGAGAAAGTATAGTATTGCATCAGTGACGAATTGGATTTTGAGGATCGTTCCATTACTATATTTTGATGAATTATGTATTTTTTTTAACAATTGGGGGGACAAGTTAAAGGTTTGATATGTTTATCAAATGGTTATCTAAAATCATTATTTTAATTATCAAAGTGAATGAATTTTTTTTTTTTTTTTTTGCTTTGAAAGTTGGGGGTGCGTTTTATACACGAGTGCGTCTTATACACGGAGATTTACGGTATGTGCCATGGCATTATTGCCTTGGCCACATGCATTACGAATTACGATTTATGTAGACAAGTTGAAATAAAATAATAAAACCTAAAACTTGCCTAAAAAGTATGATAGATATTTAATGCTGTTAGGTAAAGAAAAAATCCCGGATCATTCTCGGATCGGTAGAATTAAAAATCGCTAACGAGATTCTCGGATCGGATCGGATCTCGGAAAAAAATAATATTGCAATTTGCTCTGAAAAAAATGCAGCGTTGTAGACTTATCTTTCTTGTTTTATATGCCAATAATATTAACAATGTTGACGCTTTGAGGCATGCACATATCAACCTTTACAGAAAAACAGTTACAGACTATTCAGAATTAACTAAGTTTCGCAAGAAAAGTATTTTTTCCGAAGTGAATTGGGCCTAGAAATCGATCGTTTGTTCAGCATCGCGCCACACATTCACAGAACTCAGCCGGCCAGTCACGGGGAAACATCACATGAAAATATGTACGATCTTCTTGGTGAGAGCCTTCAAAAAGTGGCTATAAATTAGCCTTTTTGTGATCAACACAATTTTGGTAGTCTACTTACATGATAACATGGCATTTGAAAGCTGAACAGATTTTTAAAAATACCCCCAAAACAATGAAAAACTGGGCTGAATATATCGATAAATTTCCAAAGAACGTTCGTGAGGGAAGGTTGAAGTAGTTACGGTACCGGTAGCAGCAAGTTTTCGGGCCGCTGCACTGCTGGCATGTTTCACGCATATTCGCTCGTGTACGGGTCTTTGTTTCATACGCCGGATTCATCCGCGATCTGTTATGTATTATACATGTAGTTGTTATTTACCGATTTTTTTAGTAGTTGTTTGCTTTGCTTTGGGGCTCAGTTTTTTTCTGTTCAGCTTTTAAACGCCATGCAATCATGTAAGTAGAATATCAAAACATTTAAACATGGTGCAAATAACCAAAATACATATTTTGAGCCACTTTTAGAATGCACTGGCTGATCAGCTCGATCATACAGATATACATCTGAAGTCTCCCCGAGAGTGTCGGCCTAACTTTGTGTGCATTTCCGTCGGCAATATCGTTCAAATGACTAGCAATTTTGCGCATCCTGTTCAATTTTCGACTGCGAAACGAATTAATGAACCAAGAATTTCTCCAAAATAACCACTCATAAAGTAAACAATATTGATTCCCCCTTTCTTTATTTAAATTACACTACTTAATGGACTGTCAAACATACACATTTTCAATAATTACTGGAGAAAATGGGTCGGCAAAATCTTCCGATATTTTCTACCGAGAAAATTTATTTCTCGGATCCGTCTCGGATCCGGCTCAGAAGCGATTATCGCCGGGAAATCGGATCGTTCCCGGATCGGATAACAGCATTATAGATATTACATAGGTGCAGAAAAATATAATTAATGTATTATGAATTATCCGCTCCCTTAGTTAAAGAAATAAGATCAAAGGTGTAATTTGTCCGTTTTATTTGATGCTTAAATCTAATATTACTTAAATCCCAACAGCGAAACGGGCATATAACACATTTATAGCCATAATGATCGAGTCGCATTCACGTTTTTATTTATATTCGCTTTAGCATTGATCATTAAATGATAGTAGATCAATAAAAATGGGAAATAATAGTTGCAAATTAGTTTGTTTATAATTCTATTATTGAGTTTCTGTGCGATTGACTCTAGAGAATACAGAACAAAAGCAATCAAATTAAGTCACGTATGACGTACATGTATGGGACTCTGGTTAACAAAGTAAGCGACTTGAATTAAACTAACTGTTTACAATTTGCACAAAACTTGATGGAGCCCCGTGTATTGCGTGTTGTGTGTCTATTCTCTATTGCATCAGAGACGGAGCAGAGGGAAGCATATAAAAATATCAACTTCACGTTCATATTTATAGGTGTGTTTTTGTTTAATGTTCAGATCGTTTTCCATTTATTGCATCAGAAAGGGAGCAGAGGTATAAGCATACAAATATATACATTTTATGTTCATATTTATACCTGTGTGTTATTTTATGTTCACATCGTTTCCATTAATAATTAATTGCAACAGAGACGAAGCAGCTCTAGCATAACAATAATAATCAACTTTGCGTTCATATTTATTGGTCTGTTATTTTATGTTCAGATCGTTTTTCCATTTATTGCAATGGAGACGAAGCAGAGTGAAGCATATAAAAATGTAAACGTTCTTATTAGCTTATTAGGTGTGTTATTTTATGTTCTGATCGATTTCCATTTATATTTAAACAAATTATCTGTTGTGCAATTTAATACAAATTCGATCAGAAATATTTGCAGCCTGTACATATTATAGTTAGCAACTAAGAAATTTCTGTGCCCCTTCAAAATGAGTGGATACTGCTATTTTCCCACTACTAATTATGCAGGAATTCATTTTTAATTTTAGGGGGCTACTTTTCCAATCTGATAGATATCCAGAAATTTTTCACATAATACTATGTAATTTTAGAGGCTACCTACTGATTTCAGGGGGCTATTTTGAAAATATGGGGACAAAATCGCCCTCAGCCCCCGTATATTTCCTACCCTGCCCACTACTAACGCAAGACTTGCAGGGGTGTGCCTGATATAGCCAGTACTCCATCCTCTGATGCATTACAAACCAGCTAGCTAGATTGTCACTGGGTAGACTTCTGTTTCCTTTCTTCATACTTGTAAGAACAATATGGAAGAATACTGCTTCATATTATTTAGTGTAGTCTACATCTTCATACTTGCCTGACATGTCTGTAGACTGATTGACTGTATTTAAGTGTAAACTATATAAGTTTGTTTGATAAATTCAAACACAACAAAGTTTTACAAAACTGACCTGAAATAATTTTTTTTTATGAATGAAGATTCAATAGCAAAGAAAAATGAGCTTCCAAGGTGATGCCCACCCAGAAAATGTTGGGTGATTGTTGTTTTATATATTATAAATATTCTTACATTTTCTTCACATCTTTTCTCTTTCAGAATGTAAAAACAAAGCCTTCAATTGAGCTAACTACTGACAAGAATTGGCATGGAAAGGAAAGACTGAGAAGTGAGAACAAACAATAGCAAGAGAACAAGAGAGCCATCATGGGGAAGAGACTCAACCAGTTTAATCTTCTCCTGTGGAAGAACTTCATTCTTCAGGTACAGTATAATCCAACCCCCAAAATAATTTGTATTATAGCCCCCGTTTAAGTGTTCACGAGGGCTATTTTGAGGGTAACATGGACTTTTTTGTCTTGTATTTATTTGTTTTCATTTTGTTATATCATTTTTCTCAGATGTTGTAATAACTGATAATAAAGATCCCACTCTATACTGAAGACAAGCATTCTCAGTCTAATAAAAAGAAAATTTTGCATGCATGGGACTAACTAACAAAAATTATTCATGAAATTATCTGTTTAGCGTTAAATTTATGAATGTATAAATAAATGTTTGTTACATTGTAAGGTAAAGATCAGTTGTGAACATGCACGTATAAGCAGGAGTGCCAATAGTATGTTCAACTGGCAGAGAGAGGAGGGGCATATTTATAACATTTTATACAAAAGTTCTACACTATTCACCATTGACTGTTTTTGTGTCTACTTAATAAAAATGATTATATTTGAAAAACTATATCACTGATCTGTTTAAGACTGAGCCCTTTGTCAGTTTTTGCAGTCAACATAGTAACTAGATCCCTTTAAAGGGCATAACCACCCAAAAATAGTATTCTTATATATATGAAAGGTAACATCTTGAGTAGTCCATTCCACCAACAAGTTCAGAAAAATGTTTCCAGAAAAAATGTATACAATATTGGAAAACGCATCACTGCATACTGAAACATGCGTTTATTATGGGTCTGCATACAAAGACTACCTTTTTTCTAAGGCGAACACGTCGTCCGGGATTCTATTGTCTCCAAACGTAGGCGTAAATATAATTGGCGCACTCTCAGATTTGTGCGCATAGGGAACCATTAGGTCCTTTTGGTTCCGTAAGTGGTGGTTTTAAATTGTATTGTTTATGAATTACAAAACCCTTTGCAAAGTGTTGAGCATCTATTTAATATCACACAATGATACCAAAACATATAGTTATGTGTTCTTTGCCTGGCGGTCCCCTTTAACCCCTTTGCTACGGGAACCGGGTGTGTTGTGTAAATAGTCTATGGAGATTTGAGAATCTCGAAGGATACGGGTTAAAGTCTAGCGAGGCATAAAGTATTAATAATTACATGGTGTGAAGCTGGAAACATTTTGATGGCTTGTTTTCTGTTTTGCAGTTTCGGAGGCCCTTAGGGACAACGTTTGAGATCTTGGTCCCTGTTGCTTGCACATGCCTTCTGTTGCTGGCAAGGTAAGTGGATGAATTCAGGAATACTCAATGGTTATTAAATTGGAAGTTTCCCCACCTTCAATTTACTTTTGATTATGTTCTCTACACATTAAAACATAATTTCATGCAAATATGGCCAATGTTTGCCCTCTGAACAAAGGAGGGCATCATTCAAAGTCACTTGCTGTATGAGCTAATCCCATTCATCGCTTACAGCATTGAGGCTGCCATTATATATTTTGTGAAACCCGGATTTTGAATTGTTTGCACTAAAATGTTACGTCAAACAAGCTCGGCCTCTTTTTGTTAGCTCTCGCAGCACGTAGGGTTTGTGCACACACAAAAGGCAAAACGTGAGCCAACAAAAAGACGTTCTGGTTTTACGACAGTTTTTAGAGCGAAAAATTCTAAATGCTCCTTCCTTGCCCAGAGGGCCAATGTTGGATGGTTTTGCATGAAATTCTGTTTTAATATGTGGAGAACTTAATGAAATGGTGGGGAAACTTTCACTTTAATTGAGAAAAAATTGCTGAAAACTGCCTACATGTAGCTACTAAAGATCGCCAATGTAATAAAATAAGAGTTGTATAAAGCCTAGCTTTCAATCCTAGCAGGATCTTCGTCAGGGCAACTTTTTTTGTCTCCTATGTTAAACAACCATTTTCTGTTGCATTGATTGTAAGTGATTTTGATCACATTGTATTGTTTATTGTTTGTTTTGAAAATGTGGAAATAAAACAATATACAAAATAAAATAAATAAGGTTCTCTTGTGGAGGTGTTGTGATGTTACCCAGGGAGCAAACACCCCCTTTTTTAGGATATCAAACATGGAATGTTATAAAAGGTTGTGCACCAGAAATGTCTTCTAGGACCTTCTAGGATCACAACCTAGGTGGACAACCTTGCGATCTAGCTACTGGAAGTCCTCAAAACGCGTACAAACGATTTAACCCATAATGTACGTCAATAGCGTCTTAAATCCTTAGGGTTCATGAAGGTTTGTCTCTGCTATTTTCACAATTACACTAACAAGCATTATAATATCATCAAATTGCTTCAGATCCGTGTTCTGTAGAGTCGTGTGCATCTTTTGATACCAGATTTGACTGCATAATATCTTTGGTTAATGTGTCACGTCTCATTTTAAGTCGCGTGTCATGCAACCAACAAATAATTGTACGTTCATTTATGTACAAAAACGCATTGAAATGTTCAGACTTTTTAAAACGTCACACAATTTGTATTTGGAATTCTTCAAATGGCATTCAATGTTATTTTTGAAAGTTAAAATTTTTTTTATTTTTTTTAAAATCATTTCTTTATTCAAGAAAAGGTCACATATAAACCAGGTCCACTGTCATTCAAGACAGTGGCAGGTAATACAAACAAAATACATATGATACAAAATGATATTACTTACGTCATTATACAAAATGAAATTATACATAAATGATTATACATTGTTTCATACATTAGTTTAATTATACTTCTTACTTTTCTACTATTCTTCAAGGCTATCATCAAACCTCCTGTATTATTGTAAGCAATATTAAATAAACAGAGAGTACTGAGTTTGTGTTATCGAAGATTAGTTATTTTGATTTAAGTTATATTATAACTATCACAAATTAAAACAAATAAAAACAAAGTAACTTTCATTTAACCTTTTTACATAGTTATCATTATAATTCCTTTAAATTATAGACCGCATGTGCATTATAATTATACTTTTGCAATCCTCATATATTTAATTTTCTTTATTACTACTAATCAACATATTATCACAATAATCAAATAATATTTATGCTGCATCCATAATATAATCCGAGTACAATATTTATCGCGTATAACAATATCCATTCAAATATAATCACATATTTACTTTAGCATATTTTTGTATCTATAAGTATAATTTTTCAAAATACAAACATATTCAGGACACAGTATGCTATCCTTTCATTTATAAACATTTCTAACATCAGCGACGACGCGTCGTTTTAACCTACAGTGTATATTACTTTACTTAAACAATTAAAAGAGAGAACCTTACATGGTTACCACAAACTTACATGTATGGTGCTTCTGACCACACTCGTTCGTGGCGACTATAAAATATAATGAAAGATGACAGAAGTGCGGATTTACTTAATTCATGAAAGACGTCTTTTGGTCTTGTGTTGCAGCCACATTTTCTGAGTATACGCTTGATCCGAGTCTTATTTTCTTTGTCTACCAAGCCTCTCTGTCCTATCTCAATTGCTTCATAAGAGGTATTGTACCCCGATTCACCGAGATCTTGAATGAGTGTGGCGTATCTTTCCAGTTTTCTATTGTGTGCGTCTGATATATTATATTCGAATGGGACGGTAAGTTCAATAACAAGAATTTCTTTAAGGTCGTCCCATATAATTACAAGGTCCGGGCGTTGGGTTTGTAACGAGGATGTTAGGGGGGATTGTCCCCCCTGCAATTGTATTTCCCCCTATATCACAAAATACGTCAAAATTGCCCGTTCCGTTGTTCTTTATAGTAGTTAATATTTTATTCAATATATTATTGTGGCGCCAAGTATATCTCTCAAGGAGTGGGGGACAGAATGCTAGAATATGATGTAAGGTCCCAGTTGTGTTTGGGCAAAATGGGCATTTGTCGGTAAGTCTCTTTCCCCAGCGCGATAAATTAGAGTATGAAGGGAGAGAATCAATACAGGCATTAATGGCAAACTTAAGAATTTTGCGGGGAAGGTTGAACATAATTGACTTCCATGTAAGGTTCTCTTCCTGCAAAAGTAGCAATTCTGAAAATTTCCCTTGACAGAGTAGCGGTTCAATTTTTTCTTTCCAGTATGCTACTACGTTGTCCTCAAGTATAACGTTTATTTTTTTCCTAATTGTATTCCATGAACTACTTGTATCAGGCTGGGCCTGGATTAAGTATTGTTCGTGGACACTTTGACAGACGGATACCGTGGACTGTTTTGTTGTCCATTTCGATTCGCGTTCTAAAGTGCAATCCAAAGCGTGATTAACTAGTTCATCCCCGAGCAATCTCGACCTTGAATATGCCGAGCAATTGGCTTTCCAATACACGTCGGAAAAACGTGGTATCGCTAGGCCTTGTGGAATATGAACTAGTGCGATATTAGCGCCTCTACTTGGTATACCTAACCATTTCTTCAGATATCCGTCTGTCAAAGTGTCAAGTGCCTCCAACTGTGTCTTATTCAATGAATGAACTGTCATCATGAATCTAAGGGAAGGCAATAAATAACGTGTAATATAGAAACTTTATATTCAGGCCGTATTAACAAATGATCAATATTTTTCATTTTCAATATAGTTTCATTTTTTACGTAATCAAATGTTTCAGTCGATTTTCCACTAAAACAAATCTGTGATCCTAAAAAGCGATGTGGACCCTCTTTCAGTGAATCTACCAATGTGTTACCGATATAGAATGGAAGTTCTACTGGGGTGCCACCACTAATTGACAGGCTTCGGCATTTGACAGGCTTTAGGGATAGACCCATTGACTGGCAATGTGAATTAAGTTGGGATATTATTTTCTGGTGGTTGCGTTTATTATTTGTAATCAAATTGAAATCATCTGCGTATGGCGTAGATATAATCTTTTCACCATTTAGATCGTAGCCGTGTTTTGCTTTTATTGAAGAAGATACTCCAAAATTGGGTTAAAACAAGCCAAAAATATGATTGGTGAGAGAAGATCGCCTTGGAAAACCCCTTTCCTAAATCTGAATTGCTCAGATGACCAAGAGGGGCCCGTAACGTAACCCTGAAGCCTGCCGTACAATTGATCAATGTAGTTTATAAGATGTCGAGGTACATGGTAACGTTGTAATGAACAAGAAATCAGGTCATGACTTATACTACCAAAAGCATCAGTGAGGTCGAAAAATGTAATATGTACGGTTTTCTTTTTGGATTTAGCATTCAAAATCACCTCATGCAATACTTGGTTGTGTTCTATACATCCACTCACGTTTTTTACAAAGGCTTTTTGACATGAATCATCAATTAATTTATTTCTAGTGAGATACATTACAAGGCGGTCTGCTAAGATTTGATGAAACAGTTTACTAACACATGATGTGAGAGAAATCATTCTAAAGTTCTCAGGTCTACCCAAGTCGCCAGTACAACTTTTGATTTTGACCAAGTACTAGGTGGGTCTTGACTTTCTAAGAACATGCGTGTGTATAGGGTAGCAAGAAAATGGTGGACTGCAGGGAGACGCTTGAACAGTCCATACATCAACCCATCTGGACCTGGGGCGGAGGTTGACTTTTTCTTAAGCAATACTGCTTTAACGTGTTTTGGAAGGATGGGTCCTAGGTCGAAGTCAACCCTGTCGTTGTCGTCGATATGAATGTATGGAAACCAATTCAAATTGTTGATATCGATGTTTGCTGGTGTTGAGTACCTGGTAGCGAAGTATTCGTCTGCTGTTTCTTTCGCGAATGTCGAGTAGTAAACGATGATCGAGAAGTAAAAGATTGTTGGACTTACAACAAAAAATCGACCGGGCAGTCCTGGATTAAATCATCACTGAAGTTCCGATGGGCTGATAAAATGGCGTTTCTCGAAAGTAGGCATATGTGTTCAGCACTTCAAAATATTAAATAAGGTCCGTCTTTCGATCGGAAATAACGAAAATGTCCAAATATTAAACACACAATTCAAACAAAAACACTGGACAGGTCCCAATAAAGGGGGAGGCGGGCAGCTGAGGGTAAAATTGCAGAATTCGCAGCGGTGTATGAACCATCAACCACTCAGCGCCGTATCTAAATTATCTAAATAATTATAAAACATTAAAAACATATAACAAATTCAAAACAATAACATGAATATTAGTTCTTAATAGTGTATTGTTGGTATCTGATTTTACTAAATCATTACGTAGGTAAAACATGTTTGATTTCATATCTTGATAATAAAATGTAGAATAGGGAAAATAGATATAGATTATGGAGTACAAATATAAATAAAATAAAAATATAAATAGGCCTTAATAGTAACATTGTCCAAATCCTCCAAACTTACTTGGAACTCTAGTGGTTCTCTCATACCTTATCATATTCATTTAGCAATAAAAGCATGGGACATGTTTTGGTTTTTCAAATTTCCATTTCGTTCAAAAGATATTTACGATTGAAGTAATGCTGTTAGGTAAACAAAAAATCCCGGCCCGTTCTCGGACCGTTAGAATTCTATATCGCTAACGAGATCTCGGATCGGATTGGATCTCGGAGAAAAAAAATATTGCAATTTGCTCTGAAAAAATGCAGCGTTGTAGACTCATCTTTCTTGTTTTATATGGCAAAAATATTAATAATAATGACGTTTCGAGGCATGTACATATAAATTTTTACGGAAAAATAATATTCAGATTATTCAGAGTTTCGCAAGAAAAGTATTTTTTCGATGGTTTGTTCGGCATCGCACCACACGTTTCACAGAAACTCAACCCGCCAATCGCGTGGAAAACCGCGCTTGTGAGCCACTGCCGGGCCACTGCCCTCAAAAATCGGCTATAAATTACCCTTTTAGGGAACCACACAATTCTGGTAATCTACTTACATGATAACATGGCATCTGAAAGCCGAACAGAATACAAAATAACCCCCCAAATCAAAGACAAAACTGCTGAATTATCGATATATTTCCAAAGAAAAAAATCGGATTACGGACGGCTAGGCCTCGAGAGAACTCCAATGAGTTAGCTAGCTATAGCTTGCATGCACATGCAACAAGTTATTAGGCGTTAATTTGGTCGTATTACTTTGCGTGTGTTATGGTGAACGTTTTTTCTTACGCGAGATCCATCCGCCGAAAATTGGGGAATTCCCGGCGGCGGATCTATATCTGCACACGCAATTATACAAGCAAACGGGAGCAGTGTAGTAATTTTTTATCGATATTTTGCGCAATTGTTTTCATTGTTTAGGGGCATATTTTTGTTTCCGCCCAGCTATCAAACGCCAAGAAATCATGTAAGTAGAATATCAGAACATTTTTAAATGTGCAAATGACAATAAAACGTATTCAGAGCCACATTTTGAATGCACTGGCTTATTAGCTCGATCATACAGACATCCAACAGACGTCTCCCCTCGAGTATCGGCGTAACTTTGATTGCACATCCGTCCACAACATCGTTCAAATGACTAGCAATTTCGCGCATCCTGTTCAATTTTCGACTGCAAAACGAACTGACGAACCATGAATTTCTCCAAAATAACCACTCATAAAGTAAACAATATTGATTTCCCCATTTCTTATTTAAATTACACTACTTAATGGACTGTCAAACATACACATGTTCAATTATCACTGGAGAAAATGGGTCGGCAAAATCTTCCGATATTTTCTACCGAGAAAAAATATTTCTCGGATCCGTCTCGGAATCGGCTCGGAAGCCATTACCGCCGGGATCTCGGATCGGATCCGGATCGGATCCGGATCGGATAACAGCATTAGATTGAAGTGTGTCTCTGTGAAATTGTATACAGGATAATTTATGCCGTGTACACAGTAAGTGCAATGAGTTTATAGTGAATATCACTTTGCTTTTGTGTTCATATCTCAGCCAAAAAACATCTAATTAACATGACATTATCACACATCACTTTGTGGACATATCATATCACACTAATACACATTTTATTTATCACTTAGTAATTTTTGCACAGGTCTGTCAACAAAGTAACTCGATCCCTAGAATATATTACAATGTAAACAGTTGAATAAAGTGATTTTCTTACTCATAAAAATGTAATGATACTACTGACAAAAATGCAGTTATACCTTTTGTATGTATGTTATGTATTTTGCCAATATTAATACTGAATTAATACAGAAGCCAGCAGTGAGTGCAAATTGTTTCTCCTATGTGTAGGTGTAGGGAAAGATATGGGAAAATAAATGAAGCGGCAAAGGCAGTAGCGCTACCTCAACTCTCAGTCGAATTATTCTTAAAGGGCAATGCAACTCAAGAATAGAGTTTATCCTACTTGATATATCGTAATATGCCTTTTTATTAACATAACTCCGACTAGATTTCTGCTTTGTGAGAAATATGTGAAAACTCTATCGGGTTTACCACTATTCATGCGAACACTGGAGGCCGCCATTATTAGGTGTGTGCGGACTTATGGTCAGTGATATGCACTAATGCATTTCAAAAGCATCTATACCGTAGAAACCATTGTCTGAAAACTTGTAGATGCTTTGACGAGTCTGTAAATCAGTGAAAAGCTTTTTGTTCGGCCCGTAGCACACTCGTCATAGTTTGCAAAGCATGTCGGGCAATTACAAGAACATGGCCGCTCCCATCACCTTTTGCCGCCGTAAGAATTAGTAAAATGTGGGTATGTTCACGTAAGGATTTCATGGGATCCAGGAGGCCAAAATTGCCAAGTTATGTATCAAATAAAATGTCTGTTCACCCTCTAAACGATAATAATAGCTGAAAGCCATAGTTTCATTGCCCTTTAATTTGTTTAGTAGGAAGATTATTTGTATTCATGTAAACGATAATACAATCAAACAAAGTAATGGGCATGGAAATAAACAATCATGATAACAAAATGAGAATCCTACTCTACATCTTTATACATTAAGCTTGGTTTAAACAATGTTACGATATATGTGTTAATGTTGTAGGCCATTTTCTGAGCCATCGTACCCTTTTAGGTTGTATTGGTACATCATTGTTTCAATAAGTCCACACAATAATAATTTGTATTTGACTCATATAAATGTTGTGTTCATTGGACTAGAAGTACACACATGTTTATCATGAATGAGCACTTTACATTAAGAACAATTATACTGTTTGAATCCGTGACATTGCATTCTTGTCAATGATGGTGACGTAAAATCATATGGAGAAGCATGTTCTTTATTGGGATAAGATCTTCAAGATGGATTACTATTAAACAGCTTGTATATGGCAGCTTTCCAAAGATTTGAATCCTTGCACTGGTCAGGTTGATGGTTTAAACAGTTACCGTATTTACCGGCGTAATCGCCGCATACTTTTTCCTCGAAAAAAACAAGCAAAGTTGGGGTGCGGCGCATACGCGGCGATAGTCAAATTTTCACTCTCTGACCTCAAAACAACACATTTCAGCAGGTGTGGGACTATTGGTTGTATTGCACTGTATTGTATTGGGTGATAAAACATTATTTAGCCAAATTGTCTACGTTTACCCTGGCCTAGAATGCTTTCTCACCTTTTTTGCCGATATTTGCTAAATCCGATACGTTTTTAACTTCAAAGTTACAAAACAAATGCACTGCCAGCTTGCCTGCCATCGTGAGTTATGGATGCAGCGCATGATCGCATGATAAATTTAATGTATACTAAATGGTTTTGGCAAAGACAGCAGAGCGCCGCGTATATGCGTGCTAAGGCGTGCTCGCGAGCTACGCGATTGACTCGATGTACAAACGTTTACGTACGTAATATTTGTACATGTACATGCGTAAGCCAGCTGCGCTGACAATCTCGTAAGTGCTGGCAATCTCGTAATACATGTTCTCGTTCCTATTCAGGAAAACTATATTTTTGATCGAAACTAAGGTAATTCTGAATATTTGTAACTATATTTTCGTAAATATTGTTAAAGAAATATATCAAGATAAGGAGAAAAATTTGGAAAACCATTAAATTCCCGCTTTTTTTGCCGCCAGTTTTCCTAGCGCACTTTTATCCCACTTTTTTTTTTCAATTTCAATGCTCAAAGTCGGCATGCGGCGTTTACGAGAATGCGGCGATTACGCCGGTAAATACGGTATGGTTATATCAGGTGACTGCACATATCTCCTGGAATCATTAACCATTACATTGTTCACTCAAATACTGTTCTCACTGAGGAAGCTCAGGGCAGTTCCTGTGTTAGCTGTCAACTGCACAACATATATGGTTCAAGAACTACATGACTGTATGTAATGCCATTTGATATCTTAGACTTGGACCATTTTATCGAGCACATCATTGTTACTTCTTAGCGGATGATGTACTTTACATAAATGTATATTATCGTAAATGACGTTTAGTTTTAAAGGGATATCATTCATACAAATGCTTAAATTTAGATCAGCATATCCACACTTATAGTATAGGGTATTTAACACCAATTTAATTATAATATGTCATATTGGCATCTGTGATAATGTAGCCTGATAATTGAGGTTTGATTGGTCACTTTGTAGTTTTGTCCCTCTGTTTTGATCTTCATCCTGCTAGCCTTAACAACTCCCTTGCACTCCCATGTGAGTAGAAATGTTCACTCTGTGTGCTGCATGGGAAGATACTTACGTAATACCTATTCATCAGGGGGGGGGGGTGAATGAATAGATCACCCCCCAGATGAATAGGTATCAATGACAGATCTACGCCCACGGTGTGCTGGATTGATTGCAGTATATACATGTATCTAATGACTGGGGGTAATAATAATGATGCATCGCGATCGTCAAAACACGGAACGTTCGCTATTTCATAACATCAACCTTATTATCATCATAATTATTACAATTATAATTCTTATGTATTTCTTTGTTTCAAATTATTTTGTTTTGTATTGTTTTATCATTTGTTTTGCCAGTGTATTGTTTTCATCATAATGCCATCTAACATGTACAGGGTTTTACAGATAAATATTTTTGTCATTCTATAATCTGCACAATTTCCACGATTTTTTGTCCATAAGCGTATGTGAAATTTCATATTATATGTCTGACACGTGACATATGATGACACACGCGGTACCCCGGGGTACCGTTGTACCCCGGGGTACCGCGTTGTGTAGCGCCATCTTGTGTCCACTCGAAGCACAACCGTATTGCGTTGTGTATGCAGTGCAGCGCGCGCTTGTATGCACGCTATACCCCGGTACAGCCCTAAAAAATAAATAAATAATTGAACAAAATGGCGGATATTCGTTTGGTACCCCAGGGTACCATTTATGTCATCATATACAGACATGTGACTTACAAACCATAGAAGTAAAAAGGCAAAATTTGGTATCAAAAGATGCACGCCTATCTATGAAAGACATGTCCGAAGAAATGTGAAGATAGCAGCATGCGTTTGGGTGTAATCGTGAAAATACCAGAGTAGGGCATTCATAAACCCTACTTGATTGAAGGCGCTTTTAACGTAAAGTAGGGGTAAAATCCTTCATATGTGTTACGTGGCCTTCCAGTAGCTAGTTCGTGTGGTTGTCCACCTAGGTTGTGCTTCTACAAGGTCCTAGAAGACAATTCTTGGCCCCAACCTTTTACATTGTATAACATTCCATGTCTGTAAAACCCCCTTTGCTCCCTGGGTATGTGGCATGAGTGGATATTAAGCTCTTGACTTAAAATCACGGGACCCGAGTTAGAAACAAATTGATGCACCAGCATTTGTGTTCTTCAGCTTTCAAGGCATTTTATGTACATTGCTCTTTACCTAGGAACATAAATACATGTAGGTACTTAGTCGAGTGTTTATATTATCAGTCTGTAGCCCCCTAAATAGTAGAGCAGTGCAGACTAGTATGCTACCCAGGGAGTTGAGATGGAGCCACACGATAACTGAATTTGACCTGATGACCAAGGATAATTAATAATGCCATGTAGAGTGTTTAAAACCCTATAAAATACTGTATGCAATCTGATACGTGTGGTTTGCGGTTGCACCATGTAGGAGGAGTCCTGGAAAGGACTGTTGGTATTCTTTCTAGGATAGTCCTAAAAAGGACTGTGGTAGTCCTGGAAAGGACTGTTGATATTCTTTCTTGAGCTTGTAGTTCTAATAAGAGCTACAGCGCTGGTACAGTAGTTATTGTAAGGAGAGTGTGGGAGGTAGGAGGGGCTCGACGTTTCAAACAGGTTGACTGTCCGTCGTCTTGGGGGTGTTTCACAAAGATCCTAAGTTGAACTTAACTCTAAGTTGGACTTAAAAAGTATGGTAAGCCATTTGTAGCCTTGGAACAAAATATACTCAAAAGCAAAAATGCAAGTATTTTAGACTTTTCATAAATTTTACATGAAGACCATGAAATCTCTTTGATAATAGGAAAATATTTATGAATTTAATCAACATTTAATGCCTTTTCAAAGGACTTTTAGAATTTGTTTTCAAAGAAACCTACGGCTTTCCATACATTTTAAGTCCAACTTAGAGCTAAGTTCAACAAGTGGGTTCTTTGTGAAACACCCCCCAGGAGTGTATGCAATCTATTATTATTATTGTCGAAGTCTACTTAACTAATACAATATAAAATGAAATGAACTTACTATTATACTTGCTAATGTGAAATCCAAAACAAAATATCAAAGTGTACTCATTGCTCATAGTTACCCAGTTTACTGTGCACATGTTTTATGTTGGAAAAACATACTAGACTCTTTTAACTGTCAGAAATAATCATTTTCCTATTTTGTCATTTAGAAACTTGATCGAAGCGGAAGAGAAATGCTTCAGTAAGTATCAATTTATTCCTTATATTACCATTTGGAGATGTACATGTATGTATATTATGTTGTATACAATGTCCCAGTTGCAAATACATTAAGATGAACCACTCATTGACAACATATGAGTGAACAGAAGAAGTTTTTCAATCCTTTTGCTATTTATATCATTTTTCATACTACTTAAGTTTATATCTTAATTGGAGTTGTGAATCCATATCAATGTACAGTGCAGAGGAGTGAGTTATATTTAGCAACTAATAATCCTGATAACAAGAACTACCACAATCTTTTGTTGTTTATTTAAATTAGATTTATTAATAGATTTTGTTATCACTTTGATTTACAAGAATCAAATGTAGTTTTATATATTTGTAAGTTGAAATGAATGAAATGTTTATTATCAAAAGTATGTTGGTTTGTTTGACTTTGCAGTCCTGTTTAAGCCGTTTTTTTTGTTTGTTTAAAGAAACCCATGACTGTCTAGATGATCTGGATGACTTTGTACCAACTCATATTTTCTTAAATTTAATTAAGCCTATTATTTAACTTGTAATAAATTAAGTTTAAGTTAACCTTGAATTAAAAAAACCTCTAATCCAGTTCTATAAATGGGTTTGTAAGATATTATGCTGTTTGTGTTGACATGTGCTTGAGCCATGTTTCGTTTAAAGAAACCCATGGCTGTGTACATGCTTATGACCTGGATGAATTTGAGATAGTTAACTCATGCTCTGTTAAATTTTAAAAATTAAGTTTAAATTAGATTAAATTGAGTTTAAGTTTACAATAAACGTACATTAAAGTATGTTTTTCTGTCTTGACTTTTCAGTGCTGTTTGAGCCAGGGTTTGTTGATGAAACCCATGGATATGACCTGGATGACTTTGAGGCCATCAGCTCGTGCTTCGTCAATGGCACCGACTGCCCATCCCTGGCGTTCTACCCGAACAACTCAATCAGTAAGTTTGGCTTTCAGTAGCAAATTCTATGTTTCTTGTTTACATTATTTTCACCGATATAAGTTTTGAAAATGGTATATAATTATGTTTAAAAACAGCTACATGTAGTTTTGTTATTTTAACACACTCATACACACACATACAAATACACATCCACACACACATACACTGAACATAAACACAAACAAACACACACACACACAAATACAAACACACATACACACACACACACACACACAAACACACACACATACAAACACACATACAAACATACACATACAAACATACACATACAAACACACACATACACACACACAAACGCAGATACTCGTACACCCTGAAAATCACAATCACAAGTAAGGAAATATAAGAATATCTTATTATGCTTTGCATTGTGATTAAGTGTTAATGCAAAAATGCATATATGCAAAGAAAGCTGAATGTGACGCATGTCATAAAGTGGAAGCAAACATCTCTGTTGTTATAGCGACGGTGGAAGCTCATTCGTTTACTCTTATTTGCTGTAACCATGCAAGTCAGTCCACTATTAAAGTGATCCATGTACTTTGTCTAACTCTACGAAAATTACATTAAGCTTCCATATTTCTCTACTACCGTGTTGTTTAGCTTATGGTACGAGAAGAATAAAATAGGGTTCGATTTGTTCAAATGTCCCTTTAGTATGAAGATATCTATCATTGAAAATCATTCAGCTCAAGACCGTCTACAGACGGTCATAAAGGTCACGTTCGAATCCACGGCAAAGAACTCAGAATTAGTTGTAAAATCTGACGCAAATTTTCGCTTTTTCAACCAGGAAAGCAGTGTTCTTTTTCAATGAAACTTTCACACATCATTCAAATATATCTTACAATGATTTTGGTATAGGATTGAAGTCTCAAATGTCATTTTTGGCAATAACTAACAAAGTACATGGATCACTTTAAGTTTTGTCTTGCTCAAGGATTATGTACACTCCATTACCCATTCTATTACATGCATTGGTTTCTCTAGGTAGAGAGAGTATCAAGTTTGCAACTGAGGGGCGCTATATAGTCAGTAATAGAAAAACACACAGGGGCTCTAGTGATTAAGAGTACAATTTTGCCCCTCCCAAAAAAAAAAATTAATAAAAAATAATAATAATAAAAAATAAATAAATATAATATACAAAAATAAAATAAAAATAAAAAATTAATTAATTAAATTGATTAATTAAATAAACAAATATATTTAAACAAACATTAAATAAAAGAAATAAAGAAATAAACATATACCAAAAAAAAACCATAAATAAATACAAAAATAAATAAATAGACAGAGACCACTGAGGAATATTATAGTTATGGTGGAGAATACTAAGGTTTCCTTTAGGTTCCTTTATTACATTTATTTCCCACACATTTCTTCACTAAAATCCTGTATCTTTGTACATGTATACATTATGTGACTATTACGCCTTGTTGCAGAAAGAGATACAATCGATTGTACTTTGCAATAAATTGCAAGTCAGAAAATATGCACATTTCAGCCAATCAGATTTGCACATTTAGTCACATGATCTGACTTGATTAATTGAAGCTTTACAATCGATTGCATCTCTTTCTGCAATTGGGCCGTAACGCATTATACAAGAATCATTCATATTATGACTATTTGACATTATAAAGATTCCGTCTCCCTTTTTCATAGTTACACCATCTCCCCCTCGCCCGTAATTCTAAATAGCATTGTGCATGACATGGCCATTTATTAAATATTTCAATCTACATACATAGGATAATCATCTAATGGTAATGTTACATAACCATTTCCAAATACATAAAGTTATTGATTTACATTTTGTTGGAAAAGTATGGAAAGCTTTTAAGTTTAAGAGACCACAGTGTACATGAAGTGTCGTCTAAACAGTAATAAATCTATATACTTTAGTCTGTTTGCGCATGTTCATAATGAAAGGGCTTGTTTGCCGATGAGTCAGATGGATAAAAGGATTTTAGACCATTGTCTAGCTAGACTTGTCTCAATGATAGAATATTTCCGTAACCATTACAATTACAAGTAACTTTTCAATTTGTTGCAAAAGTATTGAAAGCTTACAGTAAGGGACTTGGGTTGTATATATATAAAACATTAATAAATCTACACACTCACGGAAATCTTAAAATAAGTATTTACATACATGTATATGTGCACTATGGAATCGGTGTCCATTTGTGTATGTTCTTACAGATTTAACTGACCTTTGCCGATGAGTCAGTTGGGTAATAAAAGGGTTTGATCGTCCACCCAGACTATATTGATCAATGATGTGTATAGAATATTGTTTGCACTTATCGCACAACTCCATTGAGTGTGCATGGTCTCTAGGTTATTGTGTCAACACTGGTCCTGTAGCTGATGTCCATTACGGGATATTCCATTTAAATGTTAAATTTGAGTAATTAAGCCTAATATATTAATGCATATACATTTGCAGATGTAATAAAGTTGTTAACCCATTTATCCCATGTATTGGTCTTGAGGATATTGTGCAAACACTGTGATTGATGTCAATAATGGGGCACTATATATTCCATTTAAAAGTTAAATCAATAACATTTGTAGTTAATGACGATTTTAACCCATTTAGGACTACAAAAATACTCCGGCAAGAGTCTATGGGGAGTGCATGTATACCAAAATAGGTGAACTACATTGTACTTCAGGACTGGTCTGAAAAATGGGAGAAGTTTTTTTTCTCTTCAGAAGAAAGTTAAATAATACAAATGTACTGTTACTTGAGTACATTTAAATTCCCATTTGAATCATGAAAACACAATACCAGCTAATTAAAAGAAAGTAGACACCCCAACACCATGTCACATGAAATTCTATACAGTGGCATCGTCATAAGGGGGGGAGGGAGGGGGGGGGGGGGTGCGGCACTGCATGTTCCTCCCCCCCCCCCCCCCCCCCCCAATAATTTGTTCAAAACAAAAATGTAAGGGGAATTTTTGTTTTAACAAAGAAATACAGAAGAGTGCCCCCCCCCCTCCAATGTGTCTGACCACACGCTATGCCACTTATTCTATAGATGTAACCATGTAATGATTCAGTCATGAATTGTGTGAAATAAAGAGACACCAACACACACTATTACACCTATTCATAATGTAAGGATGTCTGTTTGATTTCACACAAAACTGTATTATAAATTATAGTAGCTTGTAGTTTAGTGATCTTTAACAAGAGGCAGAAGATAAAATGTTCGTGATATTAACATGATATTATGCTAGACACTAGCGTTTGCCCGCTTGCTCAGGGCAAGTAAAAATGTATGTCAGGCAAATGAAATTACATAACTTGTCTAGTTTGCTTTTGATTGTTCAACTACGAGAGAACAATGTACTTCTCATATCAAAGTAAATTATATTGGGGCAATCAAAATGAAAAAAATGTATGATTTTACTTGCCTGAACGGGCCAGTAGAGAAAAAAGTTAGTCTGGAGGCTAGAGCTTATAAATTATAAATTTGAATGAAAACATGGCTTGCAATATTAGACATTTCTGTAATCATTGGTGAAATAGCTTTTTAAATTATTTCTACCTTGTTTTCGTGTTTCACATATAATTATTGTTAGGTATTGGTACTTTTAAATCTGGAATGATAGCGCTGAAAGGGCAATTAAGCCATAGATTGTTCTGCCGTCATGGCAACCTGGTGTACTTTTCGGACTGATCAAGATAAGTGCTGATTATTAGATGTCTTCTCTCCGAGGCTTTGAGTTACGAAAGCGTGCAATCCAGAGATAATTAATTTTTTCTCAGAAAGAGTGAAATATCAGACTTTGTTAGCATGTCAATCTAGTACAGTATGAGTACCAGACTGAATAACATGATGCTTTTTACTATAGAACTTTATTTGTATTTACATGTAGGTCTAAGTAATCTAGTTTGGATTATGGATTTTAATTCTTAATTAAAAAAAAAAAGATTCTTGGGTAAAAGATCTTTTCCATTTTGTCTTGATCCATGTTAGAAACAGTATAGAACAAAGATTATTCTACCACTGCGTAATGTGTGTAAAAGTAAAATAAATTGGTAGGTTGCTAAAAAGTGCAGTTCATTTAGAGCTGAAGTGATCCATTGACTTAATACAACTTTTCTGGACATTACATTTGAGACTTAAATCATAATTTTATACCAGTTGATCAAACTCATTGTAAGATTCTTCTGAATTATGTGTGAAAGTTTCATAGTTTGTAGAAAAAAAAGTGAAAACTAATCTCAAATTGTATTACCTACTGACCATTGATTTTGACTACAATTGAAAAGTGTTCTGGAACCCTTTTCATTCATGAATATCTCCATAAATGTGGAGACATTTAAAAAATCAAACCCATTTCACTCTTCTGTTACGATAAGCCAAACAAGGTACGCGAGAAATGTGAAAGCTCCACGTGATTTTGGTAGAATTTGACAAAGTTAATGGATCACTTAAAAAAAAATTTAAAATGCAATATTTATTATAAAATCAATGAACAATACAGAGGAAACAAATATATGAAATAGTACGTTACATTGTATAAAGCATGTATTGAGGATCTGTACAAATAACAGGTAATATTATAAAATAAGATTTTGCAGTATCTTTTTCAATTTAATTAGTTTTATCGTCATGGTAACATTTTTCAATAATCCTTATCCTGTCAGAATAGTGGGCGTAAAGCTTCTTCGGGGGGGAATAGGGAAAAGAAAATGATGAATTGCCATGGCAATGGAATTATTATAGAAACTCTTGCCGCATGAAGGGTAGCTAAGGGGATAAAGTGTTTGGTTCTGAGAATAAGCACTTTTATAATGACAAAATTATGTACATCATTTCCATCTCCAATGCTAGACAATTTTTCTGGTGGCAAGGTCGTGTAAATGGAATAGAAACGTGTGACATTTTGCTTGCGAGAAAACAAAATTTAATGGCCCAAAACAATGAAAAAACCTTAAGAAGTCATGTATGCCCAGTTAGTATGGTGATATACATATTACAAATGATAAAATAGTCAATAATCTTGACTAGTGCAATGCTGGTCTGCTGTGTGTGTGTGTGTGTGTGTGCATGCGAGAATGAAGACTTAAAGAGATACTGTACATGACGAAGTACAGTTTTAGTCAAACATAAATTACTAACTAAAACTTGGGAAGTTATCATTAAAAAACTAACAGTTATAATTCAATGGTGCTTGAATGGTAGTGAAACATATATGCAAATTTAAGTACTTACAGGGCTGTTTTCATTCAAAAAGCAGCCATGAACACAAGAGGGCACCCTCCAGACACATCAAGTTTCAACACATTTTCATCAAAAAATGTGAATGTGATGTTTGGTTGAAATAATTATTACAAATATAAGAGAGATCATTAAAAACAATTTAAAAACCATTTGGCATAGATTCAAAAAATTGTTTTCTTAATAAATTGAATAAAATTTGGTCCTCAACAGTGATTTCAATTGGACATACGTTTTTGAACCAATTTTGATGAAACAAAGTTGATTCTGTCTTTAAATATTGTGTGCTCTTTCAAATTTTACACTTACCGTATTTGTCGGTGTATTAACCGCACCTTTTTTCAAAAAAAAAAAAAAAAAAAAAAGGGTGCGGTTAAAGGGATAGTTGAGTTTTGGTAGAGAGGGCGCTAGACTACTTTTTTTTTTGTGAGGTAATGAAAAACTGAGTGTAAAGTTTGAAAGAGCATAATATTTAAATAATAAAATCATCTTTGTTTGATCAAAATCGGTTCAGAGACGGCTGAAATATCCATAAATATAACAATTTGTAATAAACCTGGGGCCCCAGGTTTATTAGAGCATTTTGAACCAGCCGTTAAAGATTTTTTTAAATGCTTCCTCTTTTCAAAAAGTTACAAAATAGGTATTTAAATTGTTGTTGGTTATTTCTCTATCTAATCACTATTTCAACAAATCATCACATGCACAATATTTTATTCAAAATGGTTGAAACATATGAGTGTTTAGAGAGCGCCCTCTTACGTTTTAACGGCTCTTTTTTAATGATAACATGATCTTTACTACGTCATTTGTAATTTTGTGTTCCTTTCTAGTTATAACTATTAGTTTGTAATGTAATGATGCAGGTTTTGGTTACTAAAATTCAGTTTCACCAAAACTGTACTCTCCTTACCAGAACTCAACTATCCCTTTAATACACGGGTGCGGCAAATACCGTATTAACCGCACTTTAAAAAAATAATAAATAAATGTTTTGTAGGGGGTACGGTTAATACACCGACAAATACGGTAGTTTTTTATTACTCACAAAACAATTATTTCTCGTAGCGCCTTCTAAACAAAAACAGAACTTCCCTTTAAACTGCATACAGAGCTCGAAATGAGAACTGGCCTAATTGCCGGGGACCACCATTTATGAACTTCAGTTTAAGCCATGGGAGTTGGGATTGATCCCAAATTTAAGCAACTGTGACTGAAAATTGTTTATGTTGAGTTTTAACTTAGTTTTGTATTTGGCCCACCAATTTTGTAGTGTCAACTTCACTTGCAGATTTCGGCTACCAATGAAAAAAGATAATTTCAAGCGATTTCGAATAATGCACATGTACGTAATGAAGATTACAATTTCCCTGATCTTTCCTCATTCCTTGACTCACATTGATTGTTCAAATCTACCCATCTATCCACAGCATTGCCCATCATGGAAGTTGTCTCCATGATTTCTGGGTTGCCCCTAGCAACAGCCAGCTTCTCCTCGGAGAAGGCGATGGCTACCATGGTGTCTGAGGCGGATGCTGAGTATTATGCAGGTTGGTCAAGTTCCAGTAGACTGGTTTTACTGAGATATTGAACATTTAATTATTGAAGTGAATTGAATTCACTTTTATTGATAAATTTGACATTAAGAATATTACAAAGAAATATACAAATTATTCGGGTTAGTAAAGGTCCAGTAGACTGGGTTATACAAGCTCAATACAGTTGTATTACAAAATGCAGCACCATGCAGTCATCAAATATTCACAATATTTACTAATTTCTTCCTTAACATTTAACCCACAGCAATCTCCTTTGATGTGGGTGATGATGCCACAGAATGGCCCCTAAAGACCAGGTATTCTATCAGACTGCCACATGACATCGCAAGCTTTGGATCCTGGTACACCCAGTTGAACATCTTCCCTTGGCTCGAAGTTGGCCCATCCTTCATCAAGTAAGTCTTGAATATTGCTTGTTTCCATTTAATATGAAAAAAAACGTAACTTATAGTTACTGTTGCTAGGTGAGACAAGGTATTACATCAGACTGCCACATGCCATCGCAAGCATTGGGTCCTTGTACACCCAGTGGAATATTTTTCACTTAGCTGGATGTTGGACCATCCTTAATCAAGTAAGTCTTGTCCTTAATTGCTCCTTTTAAACATGAAAGACTAAAATACTGTGGCTAGGTGGGGCAAGGTATTCCATCAGACTGCCACATGACATCGCAAGCTTTGGGTCCTGTTACACCCAGTAGAACATCTTCCCTTGGCTGGAAGTTGGCCCATCCTTCATCAAGTAGTCTGGAATATTGCTTGTTTCCATTAATATATGCAAAACTCATAGTTCCTGTTGCTAGGTAGGTAGTACATGTAGGAACATCTTCCCTTGGCTGGAAGACAGCATAGTTACTGTTGCTATGTACATGTAGGTACATGTAGGAACATCTTCACTTAGCTGGAAGACAGCGTAGTTACTGTTGCTATGTAGGACAAGGTATGCCATCTGGCTCCCGCATGACATTGCAAGCTTTACTAATTCTAATTCTAATTATAAAAGAAGGGTTGAACTTGAAACCATGCAAGTCTACTTAAAATATTAATCTTAAAATTGCAGGCCATGACTGCCAATAATAGCCTCCTAACAGAATTATTAGCAATCTAGAATGCAAACTGAAGTATTCAAGTGGGAGCCACATGGATCCATTCAATAGGAATGATTTATAGGAGGTTAAAACTATTTTTTTCTTGTTTTCGTGTTTGTTCTCTTTTTGTGACAGTAACTACAAGAAGCGATTCCTGCTTCTGCAGAACATGGTTGACTCTTCCATCATCGGTGCACAGACCCTGGCCCACACATCAGACCCTTTAGCTGTTGCCTCAGCTCTCGCTGTCTCCAACCAGATGCAGGTATTAAGAAATCCATATAATTATGCAAACATTATTTGTAACTTCAGTGCGTTATCTTAGACCAGTCCCACATATACATAATTTTGTTTGTTTGGTTGACTACTCGACTCAATCATTGGCGGACAGAAGCTGGCCCACACATCCAACTTTACAGTTGTTGCCTCGGCCCTTTCGGTTACCAACCAGATGCAGGTATTAAGAAATCCATATAATTATGCAAACATTATTTGATGACACACGCAGTACCCTGGGGTACCGTTGTACCCCGGTATCCCGCGTTGTGTAGCGCCATCTTGCGTCCAACCGTACCGCAGCCTATTGCGTTGTGCATGCAGTGCAGCGCGCGATTATATGCACGCTATACCCACAGTACAGCCTTAAAAATTAAATAAATAATTAAACAAAATGGCAGATTTTCGTCTGGTACCCTGGGGTACCGTTTATGTCATCATTTGTAACTTTAATGCGTTAGCCTAGACCAGTATAGGTAATGTTGTTTGTATGGCTCACAGACTTGGGCCCATACAGCTAGCTTTGCAGCTCTTTGTGGACCAACCAGATTCGGGTACAAAGATCATTTAATATGCAAATATTTGTTTGTAATTTTATTGTTTTAGCTCACTCCCACTTATATTATCTATAAAAAAAATGTACTTTTGTCATGTTACTTATCCGCTGGGAAAACATTCAAATTTTATTTTTGGGGCTGTTTTTCCAGCTTGTGTATAGTAAAGTTTGTATTTAAGTATGTACATGTATATTCAGTCTTACATAAAAAGCTTACACAAAGCTGTGACAAAGTATGGTGACTCTTGGCATTCGGGAGCTAAATCGCCCTGGGCGTCGCGAGTATTTTTCCACTGCTTATCAGGAAATTGCAAAAATTACTAAATTTATCAGTGGGCGTAATTGAGTACTTCCATCTTATTGCTAATTAGTATCAGGAAATGTCATACATTCTTCAATTTTATTAGTAAGCACATACATTTTACCTATGATGCAATCTGAACAGACTAAAATAGACTTGAGTAATAACACGCAGAATAGAGAATTACTTCATCTGCTAAAATACAAACTTGTTCACCCTAACCTGTACCTGTTCCTACCTTCTCAAAAACCTGTTTTTATCTATTTATATATAGCTTCATGTTCCAGTAAAGTATTTGTCTGTTCAGCCTAAGACGAATGATCTGCCAGATTTGAAACGGCTATATCCTTGACTCGTTTATAATAAAAAAAGAAAAGAGTGATGCAAAATAGTATATACAGTCAAACCTATCGTAGGGGCCATCTGTCTATAGTAGCCAACCTGCCTATTATGACCATAAGAAAGGATCCACTTCAGAGTAAACCAGTGTTATTTCACCTGTCTAGAGTGGCCACTTTTCTTGTTTCCCTTGTTGGTCAATATACACAGGTTTGACAATAGACCAGTTGGGCTTGATGACTAGCATTTAATTTTGATTTCTTTTCTTCTTCCCTTTCAGCAATTGCCGTACCCCTCGTACAGGAACGACCCCTTCATCGTGAGGATTGAAGGAATTATGCCTCTCCTCCTCTTCCTCAGCTTCATCTACGGAGCAGGCTCCATCACCAGGGTAATCAATGTCACATGACCTCTTTGTCACATGATACCTTTGTCACATGATGCCTTTGTCACAGTGACCCTAGATAATAATAATGATATACTAATATATTTGATTTATATATCACCTAATTTGATCTGTATCAGTCTTAGTCAGATATGTTTTATTTACCTTTTTTTTACATTTAAAAAAAATTATCTGCCTTAGGATAATAGAGCTCTTAGTATAAGCTAGGGTATTAATGATCAGAATGAAACTCTGCCATGTATAATAAAGTAACATGGGGTTTAAAATAAAATGTAATTTTTAAAATTCTAAACGATCTTTGCTGTTTCTTCCCTCTCTCTCTCACAGGAGCTGACGTACGAGAAGGAATGTCGACTGAAGGAGAGTATGAAGATGATGGGTCTAGCCAACTGGATGCACTGGACGGCCTGGTTCGTCAAATACTTTGTCTACATGCTCATCCCAATCATCCTCATCATCGTCATTGTTCAGGTGCGATTATAAATCATTAATCCTGCAATCCATCCGTCTGTTTCCCCCTTTAACCTGCTCAGGACTGATTGATTTTGCTACAACATGTATTCGCCATAGACCCAAGCCAGGGTGGGCTAAAGTGGTCCATTAAATTTGCCCAATTCAACCAAAAGAGGGAGAAATTTTGTTGACTGTAGATGAAAGTATCAGAATTTGGATACTTTGATCATACATAGTATCCAAATTTGGATAGTTTGCCAAAACTTTTTTTGATAATATCACATATCATTCACTAGAATCTTACAATCATATTAGCATACGATTGAAGTCTTAACTATCTCTTGTGAAAAAATCAAATTAAGTTAATGGATCACTTTTATTTTTAAATTTTGCTATTAAACCACCCATCGATTCGGTTAATTTTGCTCATTTATTTTTTATTGTGCTATTAAATCCTCCATCAATTTAATCTGACAATTTGTTCTTTTATTCTTAATTGTGCTATTAATTCCCCAATCAAAATTTCTTCCCTTATCCATGTGTTAATTTGCCATTGTAGTTTTGTCTTGCCTGTGTCGGGGAGAGAGACAAAAGCATCACAAAATCCGATGCCTTGTTTATTGTGATAATCCTCAGGCTATCAACATTTCTCCCATAATTGTCTGTCAGTTTGATGAGTTTTTCAATTTATTTGATTAATGTGCATTTATTCATTTGCTTTTGATAATTGTAATCTTTGTTTTTGACCTTGTATTTGATAAACTTTGTATGGATTGCTCCATTCATTCCGATATAATGCCAAAATAATTTTGAATTTCAAATTACTTTTTTACATGTTCTCTCTGGTAAGAGTTACATATTTGTGTTTGTTTTGTTTTTGTCTTGCGGCTTTAAAGGGATCTATGCAAAAACTGATGAAAGATTTATAAAAACCTTTTATTGTTTCTTTGACCGTCTCCAGGTGGGTAACATCTTCCCATCTCCAAACCGCTGGTTGCGTCTTATCTACTTAAAAGATAACCTCCATTTTCTTTTCTACAGAACTGTGATAATCAGTTTTTATTTGGTTAATTGTGATAACCTTTTATTGTATCATTGTCCGACTCAGGTGGGTAACATCTTCCCCAACTCCAACCCGTTGGTGCTAGCGATCTACTTCCTGCTCTGGATGACGGCCACCATCTCTTGGAGCTTCCTCATCTCCTGCTTCTTCTCCCGCGCTCGTCTGGGTCTCATCTTCGGCATGGTGCTCTGGTTCATCAACTACCTGCCCATGTTCTTCCTCGACTACAAGGACTCCTCAGAGTAAGTGAAGAAAAAAACTCATAGCTAGTAATTTTGAACTGTTATGGATGCAAGGCTTGCGGCCACCAAAAATTGACATAAAAGATTTGTACATTTATATTTAGCATGCACTGTACTGTGCACTGCATGTACATGATATGAACATTACCGTATTTGCTGGTGTATAAACCGCACCTGTGTATTAACTGCACCCCCCTTTTTTTTGCAAGTTTTTTTGTGAAAAAAGTGCGGTTTATACGCTATTAACCGCACATGTGTATTAACCGCACCCCCATTTTTGAAGAAAAATTTTTTTTTTTGAAAAAAGGTGTGGTTAATACACCAGCAAATACGGTACCTCCTTTCATGTGCACTCTTGTATAGTCGACCATTTGCTAATTTGTGCACATGTCAACAAAGTTACTAGATATCTTTAAAAGTAAGAAAAGGAAGGTTTTGAAGAGATCGACTACTATCTATTATTCATATGTATCAAGTAAAGTCTAATTGGTTACAATTTGTACTTTGCAGCGGAACTAAGATAGGTGTGTGCCTCCTGTCCAACACCTGTATGGACCACGGGGTGCTGGTGCTGGCCCGCTTTGAGCTGACTGGGGAGGGGGTGCAATTCTCAAAGGGTTAACATCAGTATAGGGAAGGTTTTAATGATGGGGGAAGAGGTCCAGTTTGCTAACCTCTTCCAGCCCCTCTAAGGGTTCAATTCAGGTAGGATTTAATGAGAGTGCTCTCTTTTTTGCTTGACTTTGTACTTTGCAGTGGAACAAAGATTGGTGTATGCCTCCTGTCCAACACCTGTATGGGCCACGGGGTGCTGGTGCTGGCCCGCTTTGAGCTGACGGGGGAAGGGGTGCAGTTCTCTAACCTCTCCACCAGCCCCTCCGAGGGAAGCATCTTCTCCATGGCAACAGTGTTTGGCATGCTGCTGCTTGATAGCGTCCTCTACCTACTCCTCACATGGTAAGTTGAATAATATTATTTATTTGCAGTATACAACCATTATACTTCCTTATATTTTTTATTATGTAATAACATGAAATGGATCTGTTGTTGATAATCAGTTAAATATTTACAATATTTACCATTTATTTGATAGATTGACAAATCTATATTTGATGACATAAACGGAACCCTGGGGTACCAGACGAAAATCCGCCATTTTGTTTAATTATTTATTTAATTTTTAGGGCTGTAAGTTGTGGGTATAGTGTGCATACAATCGCGCGCTGCACTGCATGCACAACGCAATAGCTGCGGTACGGTTGGACGCAAGATGGCGCTACACAACTCGGGATACTGGGGTACAACGGTACCTCGGGGTACTGCGTGTGTCATCATTTACAGTTGTTTTTATTCCTGTATGCATGTAACCTGCTGTAGGTATGTTTAGGCAGATACAGCATCTCCAAACATTTCTACCTCTTAAAACTGGAGTTCTTATTTAATTCTTCTAAATCCATTTGGTACATTGAGGGCGGTGTTCCCAGGTACATATGGGATCCCCATGCCGTGGTACTTCCCCTTCCAGAAGCCCTACTGGTGTGGCTACCGTCTGCATGCCATCTATTTTGGATTAATTATGTTGGACCGTTTTAGATCCCTGTTAGTGTTCATGTGTCGATTTGTGTCAAGTTACTAATGACATTGATAAGTTATTCCTTCTTCCAATTTTCATCTTGCATAGGTACATTGAGGCGGTATTCCCAGGCACATATGGTATCCCTAAGCCGTGGTACTTCCCGTTCCAGAAGTCCTACTGGTGTGGCTACCGTCCACAGGCCATCTATGTGGACGCAGCAGAAGAGGTCAACCCAGATGTGAGTGAATATATCAAATATATATCATTATTTCAAATATATACTGTCATACCTTTCTTAGTGGCCGCCTGTCTTAAAGCAGCGAACTGGCCTGTATTGGCAGCCAAAGACGATACCCTGCAGCTGAAAGCAGTGTTATTGGACTTGTGTTGTACAGGGGTCACCTGTCTACAGTGGCCACTCTTGGGTCCCTTAGGTGGTCACTATAAACAGATTTGATTGGTTTTAGTTGTGTCCTGTCACCAAAAATCCCTAATAAAGGACTTTCTGATTGAGGTATTATTTCCCCAAAATCTTAGCTAAGCTTGATATATAACTTGTTATGATTTGGTAATATGTAGCAATGATTAGATATAACTTGTGAAGTGCATTTTGTTGACAATTAAAGAACACTGCGTTTCTATTTGTTTTCCGCCACAGGTTCCAGGGCAAGCTAACCCAGCCCACTCTGATCATGAGAACGAACCCACAAACCTCAACGCTGGCATCAAAATCTCAAACCTGACCAAGGTCTACAAGGTAACTATATTATGATAATAATAATATCCATTTTTATATAGCGCTTTATCACCGAAGTCCCAAAGCGCTCGGAGCATTATTACCTTGGCTTTAGCCGAGCTACCATAATGGGGTGCTCAAGCATTTCAAGGAATAAATTCCTGCCAAGTACCCATTTACTACACCTGGGTTGAGAGCAGCAAATGTAGATAAAGTGTCTTGCTGAAGGACACATGTGCCGCGGCTGGGAATCGAACCCACGACCCTCGTATTGAAAGACGAAGGCCCGAACCAATATACCACATCACTCCCAATAATGATTCTGTATTTGTACCATGCACGCATCTGTCAGCAGACCTTTGTGGCGAACAATCACACAATAATTATTATCCCTGGGCCCTTTTTCATCAAACTTTCCCAACTGTTGTACATGTAAGTGTCCAATTATTGTGACTACCATGGCAACAGTTCAAAATGCTTCATGCTGATTGGCTATTGCCATAGTAGTTACAATAATTTAGCACTTTCAATAATCAGAAAAGTTTTAGGAAACAAGAGCTCTGGTGATCTGGGTATGTTTAAAACCTGAACAATGATGGGGGGCTTACAATATGTAACCAGCTATAGCAAAACCTGGCACTTCTCGGTAATTCATGTTTTGAAGAAATGGGCATACACACAATGTGTGTAAAAGACCTATGATTGTAAAAATTGAAACAATCATATTTTCGCCAATTAGTGACCAATTAGTTAGAACAAAGGATCAAATGAAAGCTTGTGATGAGGCCTTTGTAATGGTATGAAAATCTACATTTTGATTTTTACCGACAAGTGCCGGGTTTTTCTATAGCCGGTCACATATAACTATGACAATTTTCTGTTTGCATATTCATCTACCACCTCAATGCTTATACTTAGACATGATTGTCAACAAAGGCGTGAAATATGCGTACTGGTAGTAAAGGGGGGAGGTGGGGAGTGGGCATACTGTATATTAACGTATTATGTTAGTTATGTATTTAATTTCATTGTTTTTGGTTCAAATGTGCATTTTACTCTTGTTTATATCTTTGTTACTTTTGTTAATTTTGAACAGAATGTAATTTCATCAAAATATGTCTGTAGACAACTGCCATATGTTACAATTCATGGTTCTTTCATATTTCTTCTCTTCCTATAACAGAGTGCAGTAGGCAGCAAGCTAGCTGTGGACAATCTCTCTATGTCCATGTTCAAGGGTCAGATTACGGCCCTCCTAGGCCACAAAGACCATGATGTCTTCTCTTTTTAAAAGCTAGCAGTGGACAATCTCTCCATGTTCAAAGGTCATATTACAGCCCTCATGGCCACAACAGTGCATGCAAGACAACCTCCATGTCCTTTCTTACAGGCGTCCTCACTGCTTATATTTTTGTTTCTTATGTCTTCTCTTTCCTCCACAGAGTGCAGTAGGCAGTAAGCTAGCAGTGGTCAATCTCTCTATGTCCATGTTCAAGGGTCAGATTACGGCCCTTCTCGGACACAACGGTGCAGGCAAGACAACCTCCATGTCCTTTCTTACAGGCGTCCTCACTGCTTATATTTTTGTTTCTTATGTCTTCTCTTTCCTCCACAGAGTGCAGTAGGCAGTAAGCTAGCAGTGGACAATCTCTCTATGTCCATGTTCAAGGGTCAGATTACGGCCCTCCTTGGCCACAATGGTGCGGGCAAGACCACCACCATGTCCATCCTGACCGGTCTCTTCACTCCCACCTCTGGCACGGCCACGGTCAACGGCCACTGCATCCTCAACGACATGGATGGGGTACGAGAGAGCCTCGGCCTCTGTCCGCAACACAACGTCCTGTTTGACCGGCTGACCGTCAAGGAACATCTGAAGTTCTTCATCAGGCTGAAGGTAAGAGAATGAGATTGAAATTGAATGTGAAATCTATAGAGTGTTACTTAAGGAGAGAGAAATATTTTAAAGAAGAAGTCAGTGCATGATTGTTAGGGACTCTGACCACTACACATTACCTTGTTTGACCGACTGACCATCAAGGAAAATGTGAAGGTCTTCATCAGACTTAAGGTAAGAGAATGAGATTGAAAATGAAAATGGAAGCTAGAAATGCACAGAGCATGATACTTTGGCACTCTGTCCACTACACAATGTCCTGTTTGACCGGCTGACCGTCAAAGAGCACCCAAATATCTTTATCAGATTGAATGTGAGAGAAAAGAAGAGTTTGAAGTTGAAAGAGAAAGACATAGAGATAGTTTACAAATGGGAGAGAGAAAGATTAACGTTAGAAGAAACCAGTGTTGAATTAGGTTGAAGTTGAAAGAGAGAGAGGTTTGACGGGGAGGATCGAAGGAAGCATGAAATAAGGGTTGCAAAAACATATTATTGCTCCTTTGGTCTTTTAACACTTCTAATTCACTTCTTATCTCCAGGGAAAGTCTGGCCCTGAGGCAGATTCTGAGATTGGGGTATCTGAAGTCCTTAATCAGATTGCAGTTGAAAGAGAGCGGTGATTAGGTGATACAAGAGGAGGGTTGAAAGGTTGAAATTAGGGATGGCTAAACTTTATTGGATGCTTCATTTTCCCCAAAGTTTTCTAGTTTCTGTAAACCCGTTCCCTACGAGTTTCTGAAAGCCCCATAGACTTTGTACGCAACCCACTCGGTTCCCGTAGTCAAGGGGTTAACACTATAAATTCATTTGATTCCTTCAGGGCAAGTCTGGCCCCGAGGCGGATGCTGAGATTAAACAGATGATTGAGGATCTGCAGCTGGTACCCAAGACCAACGTAGCCGCTGCCAGCCTGTCTGGAGGGATGAAGCGCAAACTCAGGTAAGCAGTGTCCCCCTGCCCTCCCACCCCCCCCCCCCCCCCCCCCCTCTCACACACACAGACACATGCTAGTCAAGAATGCTTAAATCTCAGGCCCTGCAACTGGTGCCTAAGACGCAAATAAGCATACCTGCCAACTGTTCCGATTTATTCGGAATATTACAATTTTCTGAATTTTTAGGACCTTAAAAATCGGAATATTCAGATTTTTCGAAATTCTGAATGACCAAAAAAATATATATATATATATATTTTTTGTTTTTTTGTTTTTAAAACATCTTTTTGCATGATCGGAAAGCGCCAGAAACGTACCAAACATGGCATAATCAGATAGATCACATCATGATAATCATTTATTATACCCTTGAGCAGTGAAAATGATGTTAAAAAAAAAAGAGCCCCCGTGAGCCCCAAAATAGCCCTTGTGAATAATTTCACGAGGACGTTTTTCTCCCTCAAATTTTCAGACCCCCGCAGTGGGTACAGATTTCTGAATTTCAAATGTTGGCAGGTATGAAATAAGGTGTAAACTTGGGTATAAGCACTGTCCTTCTTCCTTCATTGTCCTCAGCAGCATGCAGTGAAATTGTCTGAGTTTACTTTATGTAAACTTTACAAGTCTTTTTTTATTGTTCTGCATGTGTAAGTTAGAAATTCATGTTATAGGGACCAAAAATATGCAAGATTTAAATTCATTTACAATTTTCTTTAAGGTTAGTTTCACAGGTATCTTCATAGGATTAGGATATTTTAATATGAATAATCTATATACTTCATGGCAACCGTTTTTGCATTGTTTGTTTGGAATGCACAAAAGTCCAGGATATGTCCTATAACATAACCCACTGCAAAATTGGGTGGAAAACTAATCGTGGTAATATGAGTAATCTATAGAATCCTTAAAAACCTTTGCATTTGCTAATACTTAGTAATATGTGGATGCCTTATCAACTATTGACTAATTGTTAATTTTGTTTGTATTTAGCTGTGCTGTGGCTCTGATTGGAGGCTCAGAGATTGTCATCCTGGACGAACCCACCTCTGGAATGGATCCCTACGCTCGCCGCGCAACCTGGGACCTGCTCCTCAAATACAAGGCTGGACGCACCATGGTCCTCACAACACACTACATGTGAGTTAACTTTATAAATTTTGTTTATTTGTTTGTTCCTGTATGTGTGTGTGTGTGCCTTCTGCTTGTTTCGATTCTGGAATTGACCCTTACCTACACGGTAATTGTATTTGTTTGCTCCTCAAATACAAGACTGGACGTACCATGGTTCTCACCACACACTTTATGTAAGACAGTATAATTATATTATTTTCATTTTTATCTGTCCATTTGGACACTTGTGGCTGCGGTGGGGCTCATTTCAGTGAAAGCATTATGACACATAAAATATAAAATATAACATAATAACCATTATTCAAATGAAAAAGTGATCACAACAATAATAAATCCAGACTTTTTGCAGCAATCAGGCATCGGAGATCTGAAGGAGGGGGCAAAATGGCAATTATTTGGCTGTAGAAAGACCTCAAAAAGCCTAACCTTTTTAGGGTAAATTGTTTGTTTTCAATGTCATAAATCTTATTTATCTCTAAACAATGTGTTGTGTTTGATTTTTTTTCCTATCTGCAGGGACGAGGCTGATTTGCTTGGTGACCGTATTGCTATCATGGCCGATGGACAGCTACGTGCAAGCGGCAGCTCCCTCTTCCTCAAGAACAGGTAAAAACATCTTGATCTCTTAATCTGTCATGTTTCTTTTCAATATATATTTCTCCAGATTTGGTATGGGCAATCACCTGACAATTGTTGAGAGTGAAAAGGTGGATATCAATGATATAGATCACCTGATAGTAGCATAGATCACATGATAGAAGACTTTCAAGATCGATCACCTGATATGAACATTGATCACCTGATTTCTTTATCTTTCATGTTATTTCTCCATATTTGGCATTGGCTATCACATGACCCTTGTTGAGAGTGGAAAGGTGTATATCAATGGCATAGATCACCTGATAAAAGATCTAATACCTGACTTCTTTATTCTCCAGATCGTTGTTGGCTATCACCTGACACCTGACAAAGATCACCTGATAGAAGCATATATCACCTGATCTCTTTATCTTTTATGTTACAGATTTGGCATTGGCTATCACCTGACCCTCGTTGAGAGTGAGAAGGCAGACATCAATGGCATAGATCACCTGATCAAGAGCCACATCCCCAAGGCATCGCTGGAGAGCAGGGTGGGGTCAGAGATTGACTACATCCTACCTCGGGAGGCCACATCCACATTCAAGACCCTTTTCAGCACACTAGAAGGTAAAGAATTACATTTCCTTAGAAAATATATCTTTAAAAACATTGTAAAAAGTTCCTTTGAAAAATCTCTTTATATATACATGTATCATCTGTTCATGAGTCTGTGGGAGAGGGCAATACTAACGCAACCCATTCGGAACTGGTCCTGAATATACATGGACTGTGGTATATACCAACAAATAAGCCGTCATCAACAGGTCAGTTTACAATTTGCCTTTCAATAGAATTCCTTTCAAACCCCCCTTCCAATTATGTGGCAGGCTAAAGGTTAATAATGTTTCATTTCTTCCCCCTAGCTGAGCGTGGCCCCTCAGCATTGACAACAATTGGTATGTCTGTGACGACCATGGAAGAGGTCTGCATGAAGGTTTGGAGAGGGGGAGATTGCTTTAAAGAGTTCACATTTTAAACTTTTTTTCCCCAATCCTTTTTTCCTAGACCAGCTGAGTGTGGGCGTGGCCCTCTCGGCGACCTCCATGGAGGAAGTCTTCATGAAGATAGGAAAGATGGTTGTAGAGGAGACAGGGGCCAACACCAGGAGAATACTTTAAAGAGTTCACATTTTCAGTTTGTCATAGCCTTCTATACTTCTCCTTCCCCCTCCCTAGGTGAGCGCGGTCCCCTTGGCATCAACAGCTTTGGTGTGTCTGTGACGACCATGGAAGAGGTCTTCATGAAGGTTGGTGAGATGGTTGAAGAGGAACAGAATGGGGGCACTGCCCGGAGGCGTTCCAGCCTCATCCCTCCCCCTACCCCAGCGACCAAGCAGACCAACGGGACCAATGGGACCAACGGTGACGCGGTGGTCTATACCAACGGCGCTCCTGGTGCTCATGACCCCCACGTCAAGATCAGCCTCTTCGGCATGGAAACCGGACAGAACAGTGAGTTTTCACTTATATTTTTTTATATTGATCTATAGTGAATTTCTTCTCATTTGATGTGGCCCCTATTGAAAGTGTTTTTTTTCTTCGACAAAACAATGTCAAGTCAATAAATTGCATTATTAGTCTTGTGACCGGTGTGCTACTCAAGCTACTCAAGGTTCCTGTGTGCCCTCCGAGACGAAAATTCTACTTTCTATGTTGCTATGATCAACAAAGTCCCACAATTGATGCACAAAGCCCTACATCTGTATACAGACCTAAAAGCTTTTGATCATATTTCATCCCCATATCTATGTTTGTCCTACCAGGTCTTGTGACTGGTGTGTTCCTCAAGCTACTGCAGTTCCAGGCAATCTTCATCAAGCGGTTCCTGTGCGCCCTCCGAGACAAGAAGTCCGTCATCACCCAGTACCTGCTCCCCATCATCTTCGTCATCCTGGGCCTGGTCCTACTCAAGACCAGGTCCGCTGATACGGAGGACCCGCCCCGTCTCCTCAACCTGAAGAACATCTCTATGATAGCTCCCTCTGGTGCAGCTAACATCTACTTTGCAGACCTCAGAAGCAATAGGGATGATAATCTTTTCGAGGTAGGTTGCCTGAGTTTTGTAAATCTAGACCTGGAGTGTGTATGAATCCGTGAATCTGACTTCTACCATTCAAGACATGATAGCTGACAATAGGAACTGAACTGATAGGGTTTGTCATATTTTTAAGATACTGCATGTGGATTCGCTCAGAATTCCAATATTTGTTCATACTTGTACTTGGAGTATCTTGGAGTATCTGGAGTCAATAATGGACTCGCTGGGAGATAATTAAGTCAATCTGACGGCCACTGTTCAAGACATGATAGCTGACAACACAGGGAGCTTCTTAATAGGGATTATCACATATTGTAAATCTGGTAGATTGCATGGGCACATTTATTGATATTTTCCTTACTTTTCTTTTTTGCTTGTAGTATTTGGTGCCAATAATGGACTCGCTGGGTGTTGAATCAGTGAATTTGACGTCCAATGTTCAAGACACGATGGCTGACAATGCAGGGAACCTGATCCATGGAGTGGCACGTACATCCAACTCTCAGTGCTGCGAATACAATAACCTCATACTCAGCGACTACTGTGCAGACTATGTGAGTATAGTAGCATTGTGGATACATGACATGATTGTGTCGTTAGTTTGTTTTCCACCATCGTGGTAATCAACTCGGTCACATTCTTATCAGTTTCTGACAGTTGTATCACAACTGTCAACAATCCCACCGCTGTGTTAACTGCCCCCCGAGGCCCAGTACTAAGAAAGTGCCAACCCTGATAAAAATCTACTGGATGCAGGCTTGAGTGCTAAAACATCACGATAATCACGACCACAGTTTAGGCCCTCAAAGTGAGGTTTTCATCTAACAGGAGAAACATGTAATGAGTCTAATGTGACAACATTTTTGGTTACATCATGTAGCAGTCTTTGATATCTGCAGTAGAATAACTGTAATGGATATGTTAGGAAATGAAATAGTATGTTCTTTCCCTTTTAATAATGATTGCTTCAAAAGTTACCCCATTTTGCAGAGACTACAGAAGCTAGATCCAAGATATTTGTAATAGTATGTATAGCAGTAGATCAACTTTTATGTATATATGCATGTATATACATAAATATATATATATAGAGATATATATATAGAGATTATCTTTATTCAATTCAAAAGAAAAAATACAATATGTAAAACATAGAAAGCCCAGATCCACTGTCAGAAATTATAAAAAATAGATAATTTTATTAAAAGTGATATGAGGAAGGGGAAACAGAACATAAACAAGTTACTTACATTACCGCAACAATATAACAATTAAGTGTAAAAAGTATATTTTGAGTGTCAAATGAAACATCAATCAGTAATACTAATTATATGTGAATCAATGAAGCGGCGAGCTATCGAATCTGGCAGACTCTTCTTCAGGCGTACAAATGATGGCTAACTGTACTCAACATAGAATTATATACATAAACAGGTGGGTGGAAGGTGCGACTAGCAACAATATAATACTAATTATAGTTTGCAAATGTGTGTATGATATTTCTGTTTGCTTCTATTTATTTCAGTTGAACAATGATGGGGATGGAAGGATGTTGTGTGACGATGTAGAAACCTTTGGCTACTACAACTGCAGAACTTGTCTTACAAGTGCAGTGTAAGTTTTTATTTGATTTTGTTTTAATTCATGACTATTTGATGTAGGATTGTGGTAGATGGAACTATGAAGGGCATTATGAATACATTGTCATTCACCAATGTTGAAACCAGTTGTTGAAACTTTCCGTTACTACAACTGCAGAACTTGTCTGACAAATCAAGTGAAAGTTTTTGTTTCTTTTTAAATTTGTTATAATACATGACAATTTGAATGTTTGTACATGTATTTAAATGTTGCCGTCATTTACTTGTCCACTATCAGAAAGGATTGAGCAATAGGATACACCCTAAATATATTTGGGCCTACACTTTGTTTTGCCTAGAAATTGGACTGTTTTAGTTTTGATGTGATTATTTTCATGTGCGTGATTACAAACATTTGGTGACATATTTGTTTGGGGTAAAATAAATTCAATAATACAGCAGGACTCCACACCATCACCAATAAAATCAGTTCAGTAATAACAATGTTTTGTTAATTATTTTCTCAATCAGCATCACTGAGGATTGTCCCATAGATGCAAATTGTAGCCCCGTGGCAGATCCAAAGATCTTTATTTAGCCTAGAAACTTCATTAATTTTGTTGAAATCATTTTCATGTCTAGCATGGGTGCAATCTTTGTACATCATATTTTGTGGTAAAATCAATTTAGTGAGATTAATTTGTCGTCTATAATGTCTTTTCATGTCCAGCATCTCCGATGAATGTCCGATAGGCGCCAACACTAGCCTTGTAGCAGACCCAAAGACGTTCTTTACGGACTACTTCCTGAATGTGTCGGACAGCTTAGATTACTATTACAACAACGTAGCGGGCTTCACCCTGACAGACGATGGGGGCACCACACAGCTCTATGTCTGGTACAGCAATGAGGTATGTGTAAGGGTGTGGTATAGTTTAACCCTTTGCTTACTGGAACATTCTTCTTAACTATTTCACAAATGAGACCGTTTGTATTATTTGTTTTTCTCTAAAGTTGTTGCGTGATGATATAATATTGTGATATTTTCATTATGTTTGATCTAGGGGTTACACATACCAGGTGATGCGATGAATGCAGCCTCTAACATGCTTTCAAGTATTATGCTGGCGATGAATAACCTATATTTACAGTTTTGATATATGGGCTGCACATAAAAAGAGAAGCAATGAATACTGTCGGCAACATTCTTCTTAACTTCTTCACAAATGAGAGCAGTTGTATTATTTGTCTTTCTCTGAAGTTGTTGCTTGATGATTTGATATTGTGATCTGTTTATGATGTTTAACCTAGGGGTTACACATTCCAGGAGAAGCGATGAATGCAGCGTCCAACATGCTGCTGAAATACTTCACCAACGACAGCTATTCCATTGAGACCTTCAACTACCCACTGCCCAGGAACACACAGAGTCAGGTAGGAGATGCATTTGAAACTAATTATTTTAATCTTTTGTTTGATTTGATTTTGATTCATTTAATTTTATTTCCAAAATGTTAAACAAATTTTCAAGCAAACAATAAATTGTGTTAAACATAGCATATTCAGATCAAATTTATCTTATAGTGCCATCACTTTGAGAGGGATATTTAAATATTTTTTTATGCCTCCGTAACGAAGTTGCCGGAGGCATTATGTTTTCGGGTTGTCCGTCCGTCCGTCCGTACATCCATACGTCCCGTTCTCGTGATCGCGTTATCTCAAGAACGGATTGACAGATTCTGACCAAACTTGGTACATGTATGTATCTTGGGGGGGACGATGATCTGATTAGATTTTGGGGTCATGAGGTCAAAGGTCACAGAGCTCATTATATATGCAAAAATAGCTCGTGATCGCGTTATCTCAAGAACAGATTGACGGATTCTGACCAAACTTGGTACATGTATGTTCCTTGGAGAGCCAATAAACTGATTAGATTTTGGGGGTCATGAGGTCAAAGGTCAAGGTCACTTATAGCTCATAATTGTGATACCGTCAAGATCTAAAAGACGAGAGTACCATAAAAATTTAGTTATAATATATAATATATAAATAAATCGCGTAATGGCGGAGGCATCATTATCCATCTATTTTTTTTTGTGGTAATCAGTCGATAAGTTTGTAGCCTTTCTAATGGTAATTAAACAGAAACATTCCCAACTCATGAAGACTTTACAATCTATATTTTTGTTGTTGTGTTTGTGTGTTAATGCATCTGTCTGTTCATAAACTTCAAAAGATGAAGTTTATATCCTATTTAATGGTAATTAGACTCAAGAAGATTTTACAATGTTTGTTTTTGTTGTTTTCTCTGTGTGATTGCAGGAGGCGGAAGCCATAGCGTCAACAGAGACGTTCTACTTTGCTCTGCTCTCCCTGTTCGGTCTGGCCTTCCTCACTGCTAGCTTTATCCTCTTCATCGTCAACGAAAAGCAGACAAAGGTTGGTTCAATTATTTCATGTTAATTAGTCCAATAACAAAATTGTAATTTTAGTAGACAAAGATTGTTTTTGTATTTATCATTTTAGGTAGAGATAACAGAAGTTGTGAAGGTTACCCATGTTCCTTCCATCCCCATCCATTGTACCAGCTAGATAAGTTATTTGTGTGAACAATCAAACCTGTCTATAGTGACCATGTAGGGGAAACAAGTTATTTTTAATTATTGTTTTGTTGATTATCTTGTCCAGTCTAAGCACCTCCAGTTTGTGAGCGGTCTTGACACTACGACATACTGGTTGTCCAACTACTGCTGGGACGTGGTCAACTACCTGGTCATCTGGTTCATCCTCATCGTCCTCATCGCTGCCTTCAGCGTCCCGGCCTACACCGGTCAGAACCTGGGCAGTGTGGTCCTCATCCTGGTAAGTCTAGTCCCTACTATAGCTCTCTGATCCTTTTGTTATCATGCCTCCCTCTCTACCCCCCATTCAAATCCTCATCGCTGCCTTCAACGTCCCGGCCTACACCGGTCAGAACCTGGGCAGTGTGGTCCTCATCCTAGTAAGTCTACGAAATGAGAGAAATTCACTGTTTTTTTTCCTTTTGGCTAAGTCAGGCATATAAAAATCTAGATTTTCTCATTTGACTGGCTCCTAACAAAGAAAACAAAGTAAAATTGTTATGCTAGCCACGATAAGACTGGGTGTCTAGGTGTTTTTTTTTTTTAGGGATCAATTTTATAAGTTAAAAAAAAAACTTTTTTTGATTCCTCAATTAATTCATTTTGTTATGTTTTTGTGTATTATGATTGTTATTCTATCTTACTTTATATGTCATTCTGCACACGGTTTTTAAATGAATTGTGGACAAAATCAAATCAAATAAAAAAATCAAATCAAATATTTGGTTGCTCATTCAGGCAACTTCAAATTGATAATTATTTGTTGTACTTTTCTTTATGTATAATTATCACTTGTAATTATATTGTTAATATTTGAAATACATTTTGTACAATTATGATTATGTATTGTTTTGAAAAAATGCAGAAATAAAACAAACAAACAAACAAACAAACAAGTAAAATTGTATATCAAGAAACTGCAGTGGTCTGAAGCTAATATTTAGTGGCCACTGCAAACATGTTAGTCCTTTATTATCTTACAGCGTTATTGATGTGGTAGCTCTGGGAGGTTTATTCTTTAGAAAAATGACTCTGCCAACGTAGTGGCCAGAGGCATTAATATTTTGTAGTTTAACTTCATCAGATGTTGGTACATTTAGTCATACGGAGAGAATTTAATTCATATAAATGTATATTTCTTTGTTGCAGTTCCTCTTTGGCTTGGCAGCAGTTTCCTTTGTCTACCTATTCTCCCTGCTCTTTGACTCATCCGTCATAGCCTATGCACTCACAGCCTTCGTCCTGTGCCTGGTCGGCATGGTAAGTCTTAATTAACTATCAAAAGCACCTTTTTTGGAGTTTTTTATGTGTGTTTTGCAAGAAAACATGTGCAAAGGTGTTGTGGAATTGTAATTTAGCCTAGAAGTTGATAATTGAGTAAAATTTGATTTTCAAAATGTTTATCATCTTTGACGGACATGCTGTGAAATAAAATTGAGAAAAGTCCATAGATGCTTTCAAATTTAATCTTAAATATCTCCATAATTAGGGAGACTTTTGGACATTCAAAACCCATTTCATTCCTCTGTTGCCACAAGCCAAACATCACTGTACAAGAGAAGTGTGAAAGCTCCAAGTGATTTGGTTGAATTTGACAAAGTTAATGGATCACTTTAACCATTGGCCATTGTCACCCTCTTCATTTACCCTTTACCTAATTTAACTTGAAGTTTATGGAATAGTTAAGCTCCTACCTGCGCACAACTTATAGATGGCTGTCATGAGTGAAAACAAAATACACAGGGGCTCGGAGCGACTTCGCCCCCGAAATGCGAAATGGAGCCCCCCAAAATCATAAAAGAGCCCCTGTAAATTTGCATAGAGTTCAATGCGAAACAAATTTGAGAGTGTTGTTAAGCTGAAAAGTAGCCCCCCCCCCCCCCCCCCCCCCAATTTGTCCCCCCCTGGCTCTCATGTTTTGCTTCTTTTCCCCCAGGGCTCTCTGATCGCAGTCTTTATCCTGGAAATCCTGGAATACGAGACGGCAGCAAACATTACAGACTATATCTTCAACCTCCTCCCCACTCATGCCCTGGCGAGGGCGCTCATGCTCATTGCAACCAACGATGCCGTCCGCACTCAGTGCGAGAAGTCAACACTGTAAGTATCTAATACAGTCAAACCTGTCTATATTAACCCGTTCCCAACAAGTTTATGAAATCCCCATAGACTTTGTACACAACCAACTCGGTTCCCGTGGTCAAAGGGTTAAGACCATCAAAGGAGACCGAAAAGGTGGTCTTTATTAGCAGGTGGTCTCTATAGACAAGTTTATTTACATGTAAACCGCACTCAAGGGAGCCAAGATTAGTGGTCTCTATAGACAGGTTCATTTACATGTAAACTGCAATTAATAGAGTTAAGATTAGTGGTCTCTATAGACAGGTTTATTTACATGTAAACTGCAATTAATAGAGTTAAGATTAGTGGTCTCTATAGACAGGTTTATTTACATGTAAACTGCAATTAATAGAGTTAAGATTAGTGGTCTCTATAGACAGGTTTATTTACATGTAAACTGCATTTAATAGAGTTAAGATTAGTGGTCTCTATAGACAGGTTTATTTACATGTAAACTGCAATTAATAGAGTTAAGATTAGTCGTCTCTATAGACAGGTTTATTTACATGTAAACTGCAATTAATAGAGTTAAGATTAGTGGTCTCTATAGACAGGTTTATTTACATGTAAACTGCAATTAATAGAGTTAAGATTAGTGGTCTCTATAGACAGGTTTATTTACATGTAAACTGCAATTAATAGAGTTAAGATTAGTGGTCTCTATAGACAGGTTTATTTACATGTAAACTGCATTTAATAGAGTTAAGATTAGTGGTCTCTATAGACAGGTTTATTTACATGTAAACTGCATTTAATAGAGTTAAGATTAGCGGTCTCTATAGACAGGTTTATTTACATGTAAACTGCAATTAATAGAGTTAAGATTAGTGGTCTCTATAGACAGGTTTATTTACATGTAAACTACATTTAATAGAGTTCATATTAGTGGTCTCTATAGACAGGTTTATTTACGTGTAAACTGCATTTAATAGAGTGGTGTGATGTCATAAATGATGTCATAAACATTTTTTTTTAGAATTTTCAAATTTGGACTTCATTTTCAGAAAGAGCAGAACAAATAATGTCCAAATACCGAAAATCAAAAGAATAGGTTACGTATTGGCTGAGATATGCCCATCCGAATGATTTTTTTGTCAATGGGCAATCTGTTTTATAGTGCACTGGTTCCTAAATTTAGGATGTTAGAGCAGGATTGACTGTTATTAAAATGTCCCATTTTCATATGGCTCTTTATCACAGAAGTCTCAGGTCCATCAAGCATTTCATAGAATAAATTCCTGCTAAGTACTTCTGTTACTTAAAGGGACTTAGTAACATTGTACAAATCCTCAAAATCTAATTGGAATTATAGCGGTTCCCTCATACCTTGTTGTATTCGTATTAACAATAAAAGCATGGGACAGGTTTCAGTTTTCCAAATTTCCCTTTCGTCAAAAAGATGTTTACGATTGAAGTGTTCAGATGTTAAATTATCCACTGGATCGTCAAAACTTTACAAAGTGAGTGCAATGAGTTAGTGAATATCACTTTGCATTTTTGCTCATTACTCAGCCATATAACGTCCATTTAACGTCCAACCACTCATCACTTTTTGCACATGTCAACAAAGTTACTAGATCCAATTATTGTTTTGTTTGCAGGTTTCGTGATCAGTGTGCCGCGGCCAACGTTACCTACCAGATAAACAACCTTGACTGGGCAGCGCCTGGGATAGGAGTCAACTGCATGTACCTGGGTATAGAGGCTATTGTGTATCTCCTACTCACCATTCTTATTGAGGTATGTGTTGGTTGAGGCAAAACATGTCATGAAGGATATTAAGATATGTGACCGGCTATAGCAAAAACCTGCACTTGTCTGTAATTCATATTTTGAAGAAATTGGCATTTTAAGTTCAATTAAAATGACTTATGATTGTAACATTGAACCAACATATCTTCGCCAATTATTGACCAATTTTTCAGAACAAAGCATCAAATGAAAGCTTGTGTTGAGGCCTTTCTAATGGTATGAAAATCTACATTTTGATTTTTACCAACAAGTGCAGAGTTTTGCTATAGCCGGTCACATATGTCAAAAGTAACTTGAAATTATAATAGATAGGTCAATGTATCTATATATATGGGAGATTTTTTGTTGTTGAATTAATTTCGCATTTTTTTTAGTTGTCTTGAAGAAAGAATATGTGCGGGTTTTTAATGTAATTACTGCTCTTGCTGAAATATTCACAATTGAATTGTAAACCTAAAATTGTTTCTTTTGGGACTGTGTAAATGATCCTCTAATGATTTTTAATTCATGCATACAAAGGCACACATCAACCAACAAAATCTAAAAATTTAAATGGAAAATCTAAAATTAAATTACATTAATATACATGTATATGTACATACATGTATGTAAGTACGAACTTGTCTTGAACTATCATGTTTCATCTTTGTGAATTCATCACAATTGTCATTTTATCCCCAGGTATCATAACTTTAATCTTGTTTTTTTATTGCGTTATATTTTTCAGCTTGGTCTTGGGTTCTCCTGCTGTGTGTCAAAGCATTTCAGGGACTCTGGCACTCAACAGGTGAGAATGAAATGTGTCTTGTTATTTGTGACCGGCTATAGCAAAACCCTGCACTTGTCGGTCTTGAAACAATCATATCTTCGCTAATAATTGACCAATATGTTAGAACAAAGCATCAACTGAAAGACCTGTGATGAGGCCTTTGTAATGGTATGAAAATCTACAGTTTGATTTTTACCGACAAGTGCCGGGTTTTGCTATAGCCCGGGAACATTTGTTGTCATATGAAGAGCTTGATTCCAAAAGGCACTAAATCCACTTTTTAAACTTTGGTGAAAAAACCCCAGGTTTCTTTGTCCAACTACATGTATGTACACATGCTTATGGGGATGTGAAAATGGATTATTCCATATTTTGATTTTAATAATTGTGTAATTTGTCTTAAAAATTTGGATTTCTAGATAGTTTATGAATGTACTGATATCGTTAACTTAATTTTATTATATTGAAAAGTGGATTTAGTGCCTTTAATAACAATGATATCTTTCATTAGCATTGATCTAGCACAATGTCATGATTGTGCATTCTAGTATTTGATACTTTCCCTTCTTGATTATGCACAGGTTGTGAGAGAATTTGGATTAGAAGTACACTGAGTTCAAAAAGAAACTTTTTTCACATGATCATATCTTAAAATCCTGTCCATCAAAATTAACCAAAATGACACACAGGATTACTTAAATACTCTGCTCTAAGCACATGTCAGTAACTAAGCAGTTGCCCACTTGACACAACCGCAAAAAAGCATTGAAATGGAACAACTTCCGGGACCACATGTCACAGTAAAAGGGACAATCCCCCTGTTAATACACACGCTCAGCGCAGCTCTACAGGAAGAGAGGAACGATCTCCCCAAGCCTGTATCAGAGCCTGGTGGACAGCATGCGTAGCAGATGCACTGAATGATTCCAAACACATGGTGGACACACCCACTGTTGATTTTTGTGTTTGGGTAACTGACATAACCTTCATTTCAATTTGTCTTGACTTCCTCACCTGTCTTAAACTCTGTTGCCGAAATGTCCAGGCTGTGACATGTGATACAGGTAACGGTTCCATGCCAGTGCCTTTTTCAGTTATGTCAGTTAAGTAACCTCATGGATATTGACATGTCAATGGAGTAGGGTGTTTAATTAATCCTGTGTGTCATTTTGGTTAATTTTGGTGGCCAGATTTTCAAGATATGACCATGTGAAAAAAATATAAGTTTCTTTTTGAGCTCAGTGTATATGAAATTATCAAGATTGTCTGCTTTTTCAGCAGGTTACTTTTGAGACGCATGTCTAGAAAGATCATCATGAAATGTTTAAATGCATAATTATCTTCTTGTAATTGAAGGGAGAATTCATTTGTACTTTCTTGGACTTACTTTTATTATTAGTTTTCATTGTTGATGCATTAGTTGGAATATCCTTATGTTGCAGAGAAGTGCATTGTTGACCCTAACAATTTAGAGTATAATATCCATTATGATTAATACTTATATTTCATATCCCTTGAAGCAGTTCGTTATCATGTCTTGGTTTTGACAGGGCTAACATTTCATTATTTCTGCTTTTGTAGAAAGGATCCTGATGTCGCTGTAGAGAAGGGCATTGTAGATAACATTGACCCTCACAATCCTGAGTATGCAGTATGATTATTATATTTTATATCTCGTAAACAAAAGTGTGCAATAAATTAAGCATTTTGTTTTCATACCTTTGTTTAGAGAGGGCTAACATTTCATTATTCAATATGCTTTTGTTGAAAGGATCCTGATGTCGCTGATGAGAAGACCATTGTAGAGAGTATAGACCCTCACAATCCCGAGTATGCAGTCATCATCAAGAACCTAGCCAAGGTGAGGCAATCTCATAGCTACACATTGACATTTACACATTAGATTTCAAATTATCCATCAATTCATAAGGTTTTTCCAAAAGCGATATTTGAGACTTAAATCATATACAGATATCATTATTATTTTGTTCAGAAATATGTGTGACAGTTTGATTGATTATAGAATAGTGTTTACCTAGTGAAACAAGTGAAATTGATTATAGAATAGTGTTTACCTAGTGAAACAAGTGAAATTGATTATAGAATAGTGTTTACCTAGTGAAACAAGTGAAAATCGATGTCATAGTTTATCACCTACTGGCCGTTGGCTTTTACTACAATAAAAAAGCTTTTGGGAAGGCTTTTCAATTCACATAAATATCTCGATAGCTAGAGAGACATTTTAAAAATAAAAACCCATTTCATTCTTTTGTTACCATAAGCCAAACAACAACTTTGAATCTGTCAAAAGTTCATGGATTCAAACATAAATGAAACTGACTAGAAATATTTTAAATGATTAAAAATGACCTAAGAAAAATAGGCTTCGCTGGGAAGTGTATGGATCACGTATACAACCTGAGATCTCCGCATTGCCAATCCAGGGGGTGTTTTACAAAGATCCTAAGTTGAACTTAACTCTAAGTTGGACTTAGAAATTATGGAAAGCTGTTAGTTTCTTTGAAACAATTTTGTTAAATTTCTTTTTAAATGCATAAAATGTTGTTTCAAATCATTGACTTTGTGTATTATCAATGGGATTCCATGTTCTTGATGTAAAACTTATGAAAAGTATTTTTAACATTGCATTTTTGTATTTTAATATACTTTATTCCAAGGCTACAAATAGCTTTCCATAATTGTTAAGTTCAACTTAGGATCTTTGTGAAACACCCCCCAGTTCTCTAACCACGGCAAGCTAGGAGCTATTACGATGGTGGTTCTTCCCTGAAACACTTTTCAATCTTGTTTTGCAGGTATATCGAGGCAACTCCACTCCTGCTGTGAACAAGCTGTCATTGGCCATCCCCAAAGGGGAGTGCTTCGGACTGCTAGGGGTTAACGGTGAGACTTCTTTATTATGTTTTCTTGTTCGTTTGACTGATTCTCTGCCTCTTTGTATTAAGTGATACCACATTTTACATTGCTGTACACTTCACAGTAAAACAAACGGTAGAACAAAAAATTAACTTGTCTAAAATAGACATGGATCTTTGTGAATAAATGTAGGTAACATTGTGAAGGCTTTTGCTTATCACATTTTACCCCTTTAACAGGTTTGGCAGATTTACTGAGAAAATTATCCGTAGGAAACATAAGAAATGTTTGTTAAAAATCTTACCACTTTAACATGAATGTTCCCCCATTAAGCAGAGACCACATTAAGAAGTTTAGCAATGAGTGGGTCCTTTTTAGGTCCAACCCTCTTCTTGGACATGGAAACCTTCATATAAAGTTTTTACTCATATTTTGCCTTCATACACAGGCGCTGGAAAGACGACCACGTTTGGGATGCTGACGGGTGACATTGCCATGTCTTCCGGTACGGCATACATGCAGGGCTTTGATATTCAGACTGAGCGAAGAAAGGTATGTTGTATGTATTGCATGGTAGCTTTGTATGGCTGAAATACTCCCCAGGGAGTTGAGAGAGTGTATATTTTTTTCCTTTCTTTTATTGAGTTTTGTTCTTGATTTTTATTTAGCTAGTGTCAAACTTTAATTTTATTTTATAAAGCTGTCCCAGTGATGCATAAACAAGTACATGAATATGTGGGTATTTTGTCAACATTCTCATTTGTTTTCTTCTATTGAATGTCCTTTTGTTTGTTTTAAAATTACTATTCATTAAGATTACATTTATTATTTGATTCACAGCAAGTAATACTGCCATGGTCATTTTTGTCTCAGTGAAATTCTGCATGTCATACTCCAGTAGCCCATTTTATAAAACACTTGCAATTGTTGGTAAGTATCCAATGATTGTAACTATTTGGTCAACAGCCAATCAGCATGAATTATTACAGCTGTTGCCATGGTAGTTACAATAATTTGACACTTGCAACAGTTTTATGTAATGGGCTACAGCTTTAAAAAAAAAACTCTCTTATTCTTGTCCTCCTCAGGTTCAGCAGAGGATTGGATACTGCCCTCAGGTAAGCACTACACATAGTTGTAGTTTTTTTAAATATTTTTATTCAACTTCATAAGATTTTTCCAAAAGTAATGTTTGACTTTGAGACTTCAGTCATATACCAATATCATGGTATGATTCTTCTTATTGTTGTGTGATATTTTCATAGAAAAAAAACAATGTTTACCAAGTGAAAGAAATGAAAATGAATGTCAGATTTTGCCTTTGCCTATTGAATTTGTGGACAATCAAGAAGCGTTTTTTATTCATTCAATCATAAATATCTTCATAATTAGGGAGACTTTTGACGAATCAAAACCCATTTCATTATTTAGTTACCTTAAGCGGAACAACACGCTGCAAGAGAGAGAGAGAGAGAGTATCTAATTGTGGCACCTATAATATACAACTGTCATTACTCTTTAATTTCTAATGCAGTTTGATGCCCTGGTTGAGCGGCTGACAGGGCAGGAGGTCCTCATGCTGTTTGCTCGTCTGAGGGGAATCCCTCGATCGCAGATGAAGACCATCGTTGACCATACCATTCAGCACCTCAACCTCACCAAGTGGCAGGACAAGCTGTGTGGGACATACAGGTAGGGGGCTTATCAGTGTAGAAGGGAGTAAGAGGGGATGGGGGTTAAAGGAGAGGTGAGGAGGATATGAGAGGGGGTAGGGAAAGGTGTCATTCAGGTGAAGGGGTCCCTAGTTCTCTGATGAAGTACATTATCCAACACCTCAACCTCACCAAGTGGCAGGACAAACTCTGTGGGACATACAGGTAGGGGTCTGAGCTAAGGCTATGAGGAACTCGATGAATTAGATAATTCAATGCATTCTGTGCAAGAAAATGTGTTGACAATTTTGTTGTTTATTGTTTGTTTGGTAATTTGTTAAAAATGTAGAAAGAATTTGTGTTGATTGTTTGTTTGGTAATTTGTTGAAAATGTAGAAAGAAGTCAAAATATTCTTGTCATAAAATGTTTTGATCCTCAGATGAATATCATGTTCATCTACATGTACCTGATATATTAAGATATAAGATATATTCCCTTCATTCTTTGATTCCTTTGTTTCATTGTATTTTGAAACAAATATTTGATGAATTATTACAGAAGTATATAACATTTTGGTTGTGTTTCTATTTTGTTTTCAGTGGAGGTAACAAGAGAAAGCTGAGTACGGCCGTGGCCCTGGTTGGAAACCCTCCAATTATTCTCCTGGTAAGTTTTCTTCCATCTTAACAGAGATCTTATGAAAAACACATACTTTGGAATGTGTAAAGTACCAAGAATCAGTACCTTATAATTTACCTGTTGTATTGCAAATGTATTTCAACTTATGGACCAATTTTTTTCTTCATGAGTACCATATCCTTTTTATACCTCCGCAACTTCATGAATATTATTTTTTTACTATTTTTTCTTCATTCATTCTATTTTTCCTATATTTTCTCTTCACAAATACTATTTTTTCTATATTTTCTCTTCATGAATATTATTTTTTTACTATTTTCTCTTCACAAATATTATTTTTTCTATATTTTCTATTCACAAATACTATTTTTCTATATTTTCTCTTCAAAAATACTATTTTTCTATATTTTCTCTTCACGAATACTATTTTTTCTATATTTTCTCTTCACAAATACTATTTTTTCTATATTTTCTCTTCACGCATACTATTTTAAAACTATTTTTTGTTCACAAATACTTTTTTTTCTATATTTTCTCTTCACGAATACTATTTTTTCTATATTTTCTCTTCACGAATACTATTTTGTTACTATTTTTTTTTCACGCATACTATTTTCTTTTCATGCCTACTATTTTTTCTATATTTTCTTTTCACGAATACGATTTTTTAACTCTTTTTTTTTCACAAATACTATTTTTTCTATATTTTCTATATTTTCTCTTCACGAATACTATTTTTTCTATATTTCCTCTTCACAAATACTATAATTTCCATATTTTCTCTTCACGCATACTATTTTTTTACTATTTTTTGTTCACGAATACTATTTTTTCTATATTTTCTCTTCACAAATACTATTTTTTCTATATTTTCTCTTTACGAATACTATTTTTTCTATATTTTCTCTTCACGAATACTATTTTTTCTATATTTTCTCTTCATAAATACTATTTTTTCTATATTTTCTCTTCACGAATACTATTTTTTCTATATTTTCTCTTCACGAATACTATTTTTTCTATATTTTCTCTTCATAAATACTATTTTTTCTATATTTTCTCTTCACGAATACTATTTTTTCTATATTTTCTCTTCACGAATACTATTTTTTCTATATTTTCTCTTCATAAATACTATTTTTTCTATATTTTCTCTTCACGAATACTATTTTCTATATTTTCTCTTCACGAATACTATTTTTTCTATATTTTCTCTTCACGAATACTATTTTTTTACTATTTTCTCTTCATAAATACTATTTTTTCTGTTTTCTCTTCACAAATACTATTTTCTCTCCACGAATACTATTTTTTCTGTATTTTCTCTTCACGAATACTATTTTTTTACTATTTTCTCTTCACGAATACTATTTTTTCTGTTTTCTCTTCACAAATACTATTTTCTCTCCACGAATACTATTTTGTCTATATTTTCTCTTCACGAATACTATGTTTAAACTATTTTTTCTATATTTTCTCTTCACGAATCCTTTTTTTTCTATATTTTCTCTTCACGAATACTATTTTTTCTATATTTTCTGTTCACGAATACTATTTTTTCTATATTTTCTATTCACAAATACACGGTACTATTTTTTCTATATTTTCTCTTCACGAATACTATTTTGTTACTATTTTCTCTTCACGAATACTATATTTTTGCTATTTTTTGTTCATGCATACTATTTTTGGTATATTTTCTCTTAATAAAAAAATTAAAAAATTCTTTTTCTCTTCACGCATACTATTTTCTTTTCATGCATTGCATCCTATTTTGTCTATATTTTCTCTTCACGAATACTATTTTTTTACTATTTTTTCTATATTTTCCAGCTGATCATTTTTTTTTCACCAATACGATTTTTTCTATATTTTCTCTTCACAAATACTATTTTTGTACTTTGTACTTTTTTTTTTCACGCATACTATTTTCTTTTCATGTATACTATTTTTTTCTATATTTTCTCTTCACGAATACTATTTTTTACTATTTTTCTTCACGCAAACTATTTTAAAACTATTTTCTCTTTAATCATACTATTTTTTTGTACTATTTTTTCTATACGCATAATACTATCTTCATGCATACTATATTTTCTATATTTTCTCTACATGTATAATATTTTTTTCTATTTTCTCTTCACACGTACTATATTTTTTCTCTTTCTCTTCTTGCATTTTTTTTTTTTTCTGTTTTCTCTTCACACATTCTATTTTTGTATTGTTTTGCTCCTCACCTATATTTGTCGGTCGCCAAAAAGCCATGACATCCAGTAAGGAGGGAGGTCCCATTTAGTAGTAATGTTATTATTTCATTAATATTATCATCATCATCATCGTCGTCATCATTGTTATTAAATGTGTTAATTCTGTTGCTTGTAGGATGAGCCCACATCAGGCATGGAAGGAGGTCTTATTAGTACTAGCAGTAGCAGTATTGTTATTACTACTTTATCATCATCATCATCATCATCATGTGTTTAATATTGATTACGTTTATTCTGTTGCTTGTAGGATGAGCCCACATCTGGAATGGACCCCAAGGCTCGGCGCTACCTCTGGGACGCCCTGGCATCTATCATGGAAGGCGGTCGCTCCATCATCCTCACCTCGCATAGGTATTCAACTTTAATTCAGTTCATTTCAGCTTCAATTGTGACTGGGTATAGCCAAACCCTGCACTTTTCAGTAATTCATGTTTTGAAGAAATAACCTTTTTCAGTTCACCTAATGTATGTGAAGGATTTATGATATTAGAATTGAAACAATCCTATCTTTGCCCGTTATTGACCAATTAGGAACGTACTCGCTCATGCGAGATAGTGCGTTTGGAGCCGACCGAAGAGTATAAAACACGATTGCTTACATTACATTATATCACTTGACAAAGTGTTGCAGCGGCACACGAAACGTTGTGATCTTTTAGATTCCTTGTTGACCATACATTGCGAGACAAACGAATATCACTAGCGATATTATTTTTTAATCCTATCTTTGTCAAATATTGTCAGATGTTTTAGAACAAGACATCAAATTAAAGCTGTTGATAAGGCCTTTCTCATGGCTTGAAATGTATATATTGATTTTTACAGAAAAGTGAAGGGTTTACTATAACCAGTCACAATTATTTTGTAGTAATGACAATGTGAGGCATTTTATACCAAGTTTGCCGTGGTATATTGGTTGGTCCCAACCCAGGTGTAGGAAATGGGTTCTTGGCAGGAATTTATTACTTGAAATCCTTGAGTGCTTGATTAAGGTTGCTCGGCCAAAGTCAAAATAATAAGGTGCCGAACCCTTTGAGACTGTAATAAAGCGCTATATAAAACTATATTATTATTATTATTATTATTATTTGTTTGATTGTTTTCTTTGTTTAGTATGGAGGAGTGTGAGGCCCTGTGCACCAGGCTTGCCATCATGGTCAATGGAGAGTTCAAGTGTCATCATCATTATCATCACCATTCATCATATTTATTATCATAATCATCTATTCATGTTTATCTTTGTTTTCTTTATTTAGTATGGAGGAGTGTGAGGCCTTGTGCACCAGGCTTGCCATCATGGTCAATGGAGAATTCAAGTGTCTTGGCAGTACACAGCATCTCAAGAGCAGGTATGTTACATGTACCTGTGAAAGTGATCCATTAAACTGTTCCCTTCGAGATTCTGAAATCCCCGTAGACTTTGTCCATAGCCCACCCAGTTCTCGTATGCAATGGGTTAACATGTTCAAATTCAACAAAAATCATTTGGAGCTTCCACATTTCTCTTTTACCTTGTTGTTTGCCTTATGTTTACAGAAGAATGAAATGGGTTTTGATTTTTTAACTGTCCCCCTAATTGTGGAGATATATAAGATTGAATTGAAAAGCATTCTGGAAAGCTTTTTGATTATATCCAAATTTGGATGCTCAATCTTCCATAGTTTCAAATGGATGGATAGTTTCCTCTGTGTGGTTCGGGTTTTCCAAATCCTAAACTTTTTTGACTAGCTTTAAAATTGTATTTTCTTTCATGTAAGAATAATCTTGCACCTTTTGGCTTGCAAATCTTTAAAGAAACTATTATATATAAGGTAAAGCGCTAAGACATATCAAACGCTATATAAAACAAAATGTTCTTCCCTTCCCAGCTTTGGCACTGGCTACACTCTGATTGCAAAGACCAGCAGTCTAGAACAGATCAAACTAACCAAGGCATTCATAATTCCCAAAAAGCAATCTTTATCTTTTGATCATCAACTATACCTCTCACCTAGAATTCAACCCAGGTCCTATTATTGTCTTGTTTCTTCCCTTCCCAGATTTGGCACCGGCCACACCCTGACTGAGGCACTCTTCATTCCTGGAAGAAGAAAAAAAATCATTATCCCTCGTCCTTCAATCATCAAATACCTCTCACCTAGAATTCAACCCTAATCTTATTATTGTCTGATTTCCTTCCTTCCCAGATTCGGTACTGGGTACACCCTGATTGCAAAGACCAGCGGTCCAGAACAGATCGAACCAACAAAGGCATTCATAGCACAGAACTTTGAGGGCGCCATTCTGCTTGAACAACATCAGGTAAAACCCACGTCACACAACTCTATCCCATTCTAATCTGACGTACAATTGCGTATCTGAATTAAAGCCCAACATGCATAGTTTAAGTATGCAGTATAATTCAGATCCAGAACAGATCGAACCAGCAAAGGCATTCATAGCACAGAACTGTGAAATATTTAGGTTGAATCCTGCAAATGTATCTCTGCTGATATTACAATAGTTTCATGGAGGCTACACAGCTTGTTCTTTAAACTTTACAAAGCATGACCACTTGATCAGTGAGTACTGTATATTATCTCCAGGTTCCACTTGAGCTCTAATATAACCTAATGTTTATTTTGACAGCAAATGGTTCACTACCAAGTGGACAGCTCCACGGCCAAGTGGGCCCACATCTTTGACAAATATTTAGGCAGAATCCTGCTAATGTATCTCTGCTGATATTTAAACAGTTTCATGTAGGCTACACAGCTTGTTCTTTAAACTTTACAAAGCATGACCAGTGAGTACTGTATATTCTCTCCAGGTTCAACTTGAGCTCTAATATAATTTAATGTTTGTTTTGACAGCAAATGGTTCACTACCAAGTGGACAGCTCCACGGCCAAGTGGGCCCACATATTTGGATGCATGGAGGACAACCGAGAGACGCTGGGAATCATTGACTACAGTGTTAGTCAGACCACATTGGAACAGGTAGGACAAGTTCACATTGATGGATGATTTCATATCACAACAGTCAAATTAATTTAAGATTAAATCAATCAAATAACACCTTGCTTTAGTAATAACATAATTTTAAATGACCTATACACGCTGGGAATAATTGACTACAGCATAACCCTAACCCACACTGGAACAGGTATTGAATTCAGTTTGAATTTATTTCCATATTTCACTTTCACAATAGATATGCATGACAAAGAATCAATGTAAAATACACAGAACTACAATAAAAATATACATAATGAAATTTGGCAACATAATGTGTAATATGGGGGGGGGGGGGGGGGGGGGGACCAAAAAGAAGCAGAACTTGTAAGATATTTGGTTTCCATAGGTAATTGTGAATCAAAAGGAATTAATATCAGTAAAAGCATAGACTCAAACAATAACAAAAGGTATGAGAAGTTCATATTGATTTATTGATTTGATATTCAACAAACCAATTATTTCCCTATTAATACATTAAAAAAACTCCTTGGATTATTATTAACATGCTCTTAAAGTTACTTCAAATGTACCTTTACATTAATACTGAACTTGTCTGTTTCGTACTAGATTTGTAGTATAACTCTTTTGCATTATAATAAAAAATAATAATTTAATTCTTCATGATTGCTTTATTTCGTTGCAGGTGTTCATCAACTTTGCCAAACACCAGCACGTGGATCCTCGAGCCAAATCAGAGTAAAGAAAGGAAGCGGGCAAATGGAAAGGCGATTTCAAGATCAACAATGGTTTATGAATTTATTAAGAAAACAGGCAAATAGGACCACTTCTAGATCAACAAGTTTATGAATTCATCTAGAAAAATTTATGAAGAAAGTTTACAAAGAAAACATACAAAGGGATGAACAAACTCCAGCTCAACAAAAGTTTATGAATTTATAAAGGAAGAAGACATTCACACAACAAGTTTTTGACTACACATTCAGTATATCATCTGATGGGCATACAGGCTTCTTGTTAAAGACAAATATGAAAATAATGGATTTCCTAATGGATCAATTTCCAAGTTTATGAAAGATTTAATGTGAAAAAAGCAGACAAATTAGCAATTCAGCAAGAAGTTTATAAATCATTAACATGCCTGATGAATATAAGGGCTCCCATAGAACGATATCTAGAAGTCCATGAGAAATGTATTGGAAGCCTAATTAAAAAAGAACATGGAACTAGAGGAATGATAGATAGAAGTGTTTTGATGCAACTTGTGACCTAAAAGAAAAGCAGACAAATTTGCAAATTATTTACAGATCAACAACTTTGTGAAACAGAGTTTATATGTATGGTACATATAGGGGGTCCTTATAAAAGAATACAATTATGAATTATTGACTGAAAGATCAATAACAAACTACATTAAAATGTTACTTGAAACAAGAGATGCATTCTTAAAGAATACGGACTGAGATGATTTAATGACTAATAAGTTTGGAATGTGTGAGAATATCTTTTAGAATATCTCTAAGAATAGAGAGTTTCAAATCCAATTGGAATGAAATATGTATTCAGTTAGCATCACGAACAAAGTGTGTGCACATCTGACAGTCTGTTAGAAATTGTGGAATGGAGTCATCGAGTGTGGGTGTTTTGGGAATTCCAATAAGAATTATTTCTGGGCTCTATAAAATCCACTTGCCCAATTGCCTGGGGCAAGTGAAAATCAGTAGAGGGCAAGTACCAATTGAAGTCACTTGCCCAACCAGGGCAAGTAATGTTTCTCTTGATCGCTTTTAGTGACAATACAAATTTGAATGCTCCTTTTCTAATGTACTATATTCAAGCAAATAATATGTTTTGGGGTAACCTATTTTTTTTAACATTTGCCTGACTGGGCAAGTCTGGAAACAATTTAATGAAGAGCCCTGTAAGTTGTTAACTATAGGCTGGTTTGCAGAAGAGGCTTCGTAGGCTGGCTGAAGAAAAGTGTAAAATATTATTATATTATTTTGTTATATCACCCACCTTCGATGTATCTATATTCTTTTTAAATTTTTTATTAGATGAATTTGATAGTTAGTTATGCCCTTTCTCTTTTTTTTCTCTGTCTGATATGTAAGCATTAAGTGTGTGAATTTAATTAAACCAAATATAATATATGATATTTAATGAGAGGTTATGGACAAAATTACCTAATTATTTATGTATTTATATATTTATGTATTCACAGCTGATGATCAATATATGAAGTGCAAATTTCTCTCTAACGTGCCTAGAGATTCCTATGACAAGAGGACTTTATCTGTATAAAGGTTTATAAATGTCTATTTTGAGATATGATATTTATTATCGTTATATGCACTAGCTTGTAGAACTTGTATTTAATAACTTATACATATATATATGTATTTAATAACTTATACATACATATATTTATGTATTCACAGCGGATGATCAATATATATTTATATGAAGTGCAAATTTCTCTCTAACGTGCCTAGAGATTCCTATGACAAGAGGACTTTATCTGTATATAAAGTTTTATAAATGTCTATTTTGAGATATTATAATGATATTTATTATCGTTATATGCACTAGCTTGTAGAACTTGTATTTTTAGTATGTATTCACAAGTGAAGGAATAATATATATGTCTAATGAAGTGCAAATTTCTTTCTAACGTGCCTAGAGATTTCTATAAAAAGAGAACTGTATCTGTATATAGGTTTATAAATGTCTATTTTGAGATATTCTAGTTATTTATAGTATTGGTATTGTACTTGTAGAATTGTTTTGCAATTTTAGTATGTATTCACAGCTGAAAAAAACAATATACATGTCTATGAAGTGCAAATTTCTTTCTAACGTGCCTAGAGATCTTTATGATAAGAGGACTGTATCCGTCTGTATATATAGGTTTTTAAATGTCTATTTTGAGATATTGTAATGATATTTAGTATAAAAATATGCACTTGTAGAACTTGAATGTATTTTAGTATTTTGATAAGATAATTCTTCACACAGTACTGACCTGAAAATGAAATCTGTATCAGATGAGAAAATGTTATATTTTCATTCAAAGTGTTTTCAAGCCTTATGCATCCAAGATTTGGCTCAAGTAAATGACCATATGATGACACACGCAGTACCCCGGGGTACCGTTGTACCCCGGTATCCCGCGTTGTGTAGCGCCATCTTGCGTCCAACCGTACCGCAGCTATTGCGTTGTGCATGCAGTGCAGCGTGCGATTGTATGCACGCTATACCCACAGTACAGCCCTAAAAATTAAATAAATAATTAAACAAAATGGCGGATTTTCGTCTGGTACCCCGGGGTACCGTTTATGTCATATGTAGCATTGTATTTCAAGCTTTATCAAGATTTTGCTGACATAGCTGTCTATATACAGCAGTGTATTCTGAGTTGATTGTAAGATGGATAGTTCTAAATCTCTATTATGGTTGCTGTTAGTCAGGATTAGTATAAAATATTGATTGTTTCTGTGGATCATTATATGAATGTATTTCATGTCATAAGCTGTAATCAACATTACATAAAGTGTTTTTAAAATCTTAATTTTGCACTCCAATCTGCAAATGTTAAACTCTCAAGTGCAACTGTCTCTACATACACTCAGAATGGATCTCACAATGAGCTGTATCAGAACACTGTATGGCAGTGCAAAAAGAAAGAGATTACATTGTTCAAAATATCCAGAAAAAGTTGTATTTATTTAATTCATGTGGCTTTAGTGCTTGAAATCAATATTTTTGATGGTTGAGCGGAACCTCAACAACATGCGGATAGGGTTTTCTATTGCTCAGCCCAATATTACTAGAGCAAAATATACTTTTACAGTAGTTCATTACGTTGTGTTTTCTAATTTGATTACTCCTTTTATTATTTAGCTTGATAGTCTTTTTGAGAAGTGTGCTCTTGCTTTATTTACCTTAACTTTTATAGACTTTCTCTCACCCACCACTTCCTTTAACAATCAGTATTATTTTGCTCAAATTTTCTTTGCATTATAGAATTTTAATTTCTACATTTACATGACATCCTGCATTTTAGTTTAGATATGAGTATTGCAGTTATTATGTTGGCAATTGATTCTCATATAGCACTTTGCACATAATAGAAACACAAATCTGAATTGTATAGTGGTAAGAAATATTTTATTGTCTCCGCAAAGTTTCATCGTTTCAATGTTTATAATGAGAGTAATTAAGTATTCATTCCATTCATGAAATTAATTCCATATTTAAATATCATCAGTCATATCATGATTGTTAGCTTAAGGTACTCTATAGAGATTTTCACCCCAAAAAGGGAAGAAAAGATCCCTACAGTCATTTTCCCATATACATATTTTTTCAAAGCAGCTATTTTTAAGAACCATTGATAGTGGCGTAGCGTGGTCCGACTGATTGGAGGACACACAAATTTTTTTTTTTTTGGGGGGGGGGGGGGAATTAGTTAGCTAAAACTAAGTAGTAGTTTCAGTGCAATTATTTAAAAAAAAAACTTGTCTTTCACATGTTATGCACATTGCATCTTGCAGTACTCACAGGTAGTTCTTATATTTGAACAAAAATGTGTAGCATTTCTCTTTAGACAGTGCAACAAATCTGAATTTAATGCTGAATATACATTCCTTATTCAAATGATTTACATGTGTGCTGAACATTTATAATATTGCTCAGTGCCTATTCACTTCAGATACGATTACTGGGGATGTAGGATCAATTATAGTGTGCCTCTTTAAAGACTGTGTATATGCAACACAACATGTATAAAATACTTTTTACCAAAACAATACTTTTATCTGGTAAGTTTAAATTGTGCGCCACAAGTGTTCGAATGGACAGATGTGCCCGCGGTATAAATATAGAACTATATAATTATCATGTACTTTTTGACACGGCATTGTCATAACTTTAAAATGGGGATGGGTATTTAATTTATCATTTTGTACTTGTACCACAATTTGATCACTGACAATGTTCTTAAAGATTGAAACTTAATAAGCGATTAAATAATAATGTTTTTTATATTTGAAATTTAAATTGAGATAAATGTATTGTTTTGGTAAAAAGTAATATCAAACTGAATGCAATGGCAACAATTTTAACAAATAACAATACCATCAGATGCCTTTTATTTTTTGCTTAGAAAAAATAATTTATTTGGGATTTGTCATCCATTCATCCATGCATAGACTTTACTTTGTACAAGTATACAGTGATGCAATTGAGCAACAGGCCTTCGATCAAAGAAATAATTTGTAAGATTCTTAAAAATATTAGATATCGATATTTCAGAATGTATAGAATTATATATATTAACATGAATATGTACAATGTACATGTAGTCACAATAACAGTTTGATGTTCTTAGCCACTCAGAGTTTTATTGTATTTTTATATTAATCTGTTCTTGTCAAATTTGTATAATTGAAAATGAATATTCATTGTATCACTGCTATGAAATTGTATTTTCACCATGTGATACACTGAATGTAAAAGTCAGAGAATTATAGAAAAAACATTATATGAGCACTTGTGATTGTGTGCACCTGTGATTGTGTGCACTTCCATTGCACATGTCATATGTTCACTTGGGTATTACAGTGGTAGAATCACTTGTTCTGCTGTCAGATGGTACTAGTAATTGTGATCTCACAGGTAATCCATTCCCCAAAACGCTAGGGTTGTGGTATATGGATGGGTTAACCCTTGTAATACAGATAAATCAATACTTCAGGTAAACATAAAGGCTTACAGACTAGAAGTCTATCCTAATGTTCAATGGAAACATGAATTTGTACTTGTTATATAATCTTTTCGAGATTAAACATTGTGCAATTGAAAGATCTATGTTCGTTTTTAAAAGATATTGATTACTTAAGATAGATTTCAACTAAATCACATTAAAATGAAATGAAATTTGAACCAAATATTCAAATTGACATTTTAATGATAACTGCAATACAAATTTGAAAAAGGACCCACATTTATCCCTGATAAATCACATCCTTGTACCAGAACAACTTTAACAAACTAGTCATAGTAACAGTACTCAGTACCATCTTAACACTTTGTGCATACTTTCAACATTCAATTGGTGTATTAATTATTGTATACATGTATGGGAGAAAAATTAAATGTTTGAACAAAAAAAATTTAATCTTTCTTTTTGCTCCTTAATTACATGAGTAAATGGTTTATTTAAGTTGTTTCATCAATTCATTTTTTTAAATGAAATTTCTGCACTTTTCAAATGTTTGGCAAGAATAGGGTAGAGGTATAAAGCATTATCTTTTGTAAATATGAATTTAAGTCCAATCAGTCTACTCTAGAAGTACTGGCTAAATTTCATAATTCCTGATGTATCATAACTCTGCTTTCAGGCTCTCCCTCTGTAGGTACCTGGCATTATAGTCACTGGTCTGATGCCATTGTTCCTCCAAATTAAAGACATCACTCCCTTCATCATGTCCTGAAATTAAAAACAATACAGAAAAGACAGTATAGCGAAAATGTTAAGGAGTGGTCACACTGAACACGAATCCCCACGAATAGACCCACGAATGCAGTACGAATTGGTACAAATCTATGGCAAGCCGTTTTAACATCTATTCCTATTTCTTGATATCAATAATTGAATTATTGATATCAGTTTATTTCTTGATATCAAGTATTACCAATACCGAAAAGTATTTCTTGATATCGAGAATGCATTTCTTGATATCAAGAATTTGATTTCTTGATATCAAGAATTGAATTCTTGATATCAAGAAATAGGAATAAATGTTAAAAACGGCTTGCCATTGATTTGTACCAATTCGTACTGCATTCGTGGGTCTATTCGTGGGGATTCGTGTTCAGTGTGACCACTCCTTTAGGGTTACAGGGAAAAGTCCCGCAAGTGATGTTGGAACAGGTTTTCAATCTTCTGGTTAGTGTATCATTTACATTTGAATTTACTTAATACAAAAAGCTTCATCACTTTGGTGATCCCTCGCACATATCCCATCAAGTTGATTACTTATACTTGTTTGTGTCTGGTTTATATAGCTTCTGACTAACATGAGAATTAAAATGGGTTTCTGGTACGAACATCCATCACAAGAGTGCTCTAGCAATCCGGAGAACTCGGGTTAAAATCCCAGAGAAACCCTATTTTCTTTGCTCATTTATATTGAAGACATATGTCTGGTCAGTTTTTCCTATGTTTTCATTTACAATTGCAGAGTCATGTGGAATAATGAGATGATACTGAGAAGACTGGATACATTTGGCATGTTTGAATTAGGGACACAGTGTATATATATGAAGAAGGGTAAAGTTGCTAAATAGGTATGATAGGAATGACAAAGAGAGATTAGAAAACTGATCCAAACCTTAAAAGTAGTTTCTGTCATAATCGATGACTGCACCATCCCAAACTCTGAGGTGCTGTTGGTTCTGGCATCTCACTCCAGCCCCTTCTGATCCGGTCCTCTAACTGTCCTCACCTTCCATCCCCCTTCCTCATCTCACAATGGTGTTGGGGCAGCTCACTTCAGCCCCCCTCCGATGCGGTCATCTAGATGTCCTCACCTTCCATCCCCCTTCCTCATCTCTCAATGGTGTGGTGGCAGCTCACTCCAGCCCCCCTCCGATGCGGTCATCTAGCTGTCCTCACCTTCCATCCCCCTTCCTCATCTTTCAATGGTGTGGTGGCAGCTTACTTCAGCCTCCTCCGATCCGGTCATCTAGCTGTCCTCACCTTCCATCCTCCTCCTTCGTCTCTCAATGGTGTGGTGGCATCTCACTCCAGCCGCCTCCAATCCGGTCCTCTAGCTGTCCACACCTTCCATCCCCCTTCCTCATCTCTCAATGGTGTGGTGGCATCTCACTCCAGCCGCCTCCAATCCGGTCCTCTAGCTGTCCACACCTTCCATCCCCCTTCCTCATCTCTCAATGGTGTGGTGGCATCTCACTCCAGCCGCCTCCAATCCGGTCCTCTAGCTGTCCACACCTTCCATCCCCCTTCCTCATCTCTCAATGGTGTGGTGGCATCTCACTCCAGCCCCCTCCGATCCGGTCCTCTAGCTGTCCTCACCAGCTCACCTTCCATCCTCCTTCATCTCGTGATTCTCCAGGTTATGGCACCATCATCACCCTGTTTATTGATACAAAAAAAGGGGGATAAAGTTATACTTTGCAAGATTGTGATGTATAGACCTATTTTCTCCTTGATTATGCGATTACTACAGACTTGATATCTAGAACACTGCGTTACTGTCGGCAATAGTTTAGTTTTTGTTATAGGTTGTAGGCTAGATTTCCACATCTACGAGGGGCTGTCAAAAAGTTCATAGCCTGACCTTGAAGGAGTCGAGATGAAACATTGATAAATATAGAAAGATATTAATTTCTCCACATAATCCCCATCTACAACCACACGTTTTTCAGCATGCTTCCTAAGGGCTTCCAAGATCTCCTTGAAGAAGTCCCTGGAAAACCCTTCCAAAACCTGTATGACAGCAGCTTTTGTCCTGTCGTTGCCCAAACCCAACCTCAGACGGTCAGAGACTCAGAGCCTCTTCTCCATCTGTGGAAAGAGATGTTAATCTGACGGTACAGGAATAAGGTAGATGTGGCAATACCTCTAACCCACAGTAGATAGTCGTATTAATTGCTGAACAGGCGTTGATGAATATTACCAAACAACTAGAACTATAGAACTAGAACTAAAACAGCAGCTTTTGTCCCAGCGTTGTCATAAAAAGCGACATCAGAGCCGTTTCTTCATCTGTGGGCAGAGATATCAGTCTGACGCCACAAGATCATTGGGAATCTATAAGGTAGATGCAACATAACATGAACCCACATGCAGTCGATAGTTGTATTATGCTGAACAGGCGTTGAGTATTGCCATACAACTAGAACTATTACTTACATCTTTAGCAGTGACGTAGACACTGTTCTTGTCTGCTCTGTATCTAGACTGATTGGTATTTGGTGATGAGAAGACCCTGGTCTTGGACCCATGGCTGTCCAGGAATGCGTGCAACACACCACCTGACTGGAGACTAGAACTTAAGAACTAGAAGTACTGAAACTACTTACATCTTTAGCAGTGACATAAAGACTGTTCATGTCTGCTCTGCCTCTGGACTTGATGGCCTTTGGGGATGAGAGGCTTCTGAACCCAAGGTTGTCCAGAAATGCGTGCAACGCGCCACCTGACTGGAGACCACATCGGAGTAACCTGATCAGGGGAAAAGTGGCCACAGAAATTTGGAGGATAAAATATGACTTGATGTTTATAAGAACAATAAAGTATGAACTATTGTGGTACTGTCAGGTCAAGAGTTGAAAGAGCCATCGGGTGATGATGGGGTGGTGCCATGGCATAGGAGGTATATTGTCTCAAGAGTAATATATGTAAGAAAAATATTCCAGATTCAAAGAGTCGTATACAAGATGGAAATCAAAGAGCATGAAAGAGACATAATACAGTAAGGAAAAGTAATCAACAAGGTGATGTCAGAAAAACACTGGAATGTGATCAGCTGGATTACCTAATCTCTTTCAACGAATGCAAGGATGTGCATTCCTGCATCATAGCAACCAGTCCCTCCTCACCCTCCATCTTCAGCTCCACCAGGTGGAGGGACTCCAGTTTCTTGGCTGCTCCAGAGACTGTACGACCCAGGGCAGCAAAGGTCTCCCGGGAAACTCGCGAACCGTTCAAGAGCCCGTTGATCACCACCCTCTTCAGCGTCTCTCCCAACTCCTCAACTCCTTTGGCGATCTCTGCCACGGAGTTATCGATGTCGAACTCGTTGCCGATCCACACCACGAGCTCCTCTAAGCCAGGCAGACAACGAACCAATCGGCAGAAGGTATCTTCTTCTAGATTCCAAGCTTCAAACTTGCGGACGGACGGGAGGGGTGGGAGGGGGTCTTGGTCATCGGTTACAGATACCGAGGAGTTGTTGAGGTAGAGATGGTGGAGGTTGCAGAAGAGAGCCATGCAGGACCACAGCCTGGTTGTCATTTCACGTGACAGAGGGGTACTACAGATTAACACGAACGATATCTGTGGTAACGAGCATATAGACGGAAAGGAGAAAAGGAGACATCATTTATATATTATGTTTTCAATCTTTGTGAAATCTCAATGCCTTTCCATCATGGTCGAATGTCCATACAGAAATTATATAAATATATATTTATTTATCCATGTATTTGTATGCAATTTTATTTGAGATCGTGTTTTTTACACTAAAGACTAGTTTACCACTTAATAAGAGGAGCCTTCTAGTTTCTACTTGTGGGCTATTAAAATACAATATTAGTTTCACGTTCCTCCATGCTTTAACAAAAGAGAATATCCACAAATTGAAGTCAATCTTAGTCACCTTTGCCTTTGCCTTTGGTGGCAGTCTTTCCAAGCCGATCATGATCCTCTCCGTGAGTGGGTAGAGATCAAGCTGCCCCTTCCAGAAGCACCTGCACAGTGCCTGCTCCACCTTCTCGTCCACGTAGCTTGGTTCTGCTTCCGTCAAACAGTGAAGCACCAGACGGCATTTGTAGTAGATCACAAAGTCTTTCACCAGTTTTGCAATGTGCTTGAAGACTGTCACACACGCAGAGCTACTTGCACCTGCCAATATGCAGAGTACGTTCTCGAATTCAAGCAATCTGGCCACGGTACCGACACTTCTTTCTAACACTAGCTTCAAGGATGGTGACTGCTTGAACATCTTCAAGGTGCCGAGAGGTCCGTGGCCTCTCCTCTTGTTTTCAATGCTACGCAGGTAAACACTCGCACAGTATTCTTGTTCCATCTTGTGAAAGAACTCAACCGTTGTCTTGGTCGTCTGTTGGTTGTGATCCAAGTGCTTGACTGGGATCCTGGTAGTGGAAAGTATTCCCAGTTTGACGCCAACGTGATACGCCTCGTCAAAGCATCGAAAATCTTCCCTGGTGAAAACGAGTTTCTGACTGTCGCCTCGCAGTCCTTCAAATGCAAATCTGCCAAGTTCACTTAGGATATCGTCAAGCTTCTCATGGGAAGGCAGCAATGGGATCTCTTTAGCCAGAGCATGCTGAAGCAAGAACTGATTGACATGGTCAAATAGACTCGTCATCGAATGGGCATCGGACAGAGTGTCGACTTCAGTGAGATGGCAAACCATTGTACAGAACAACGGCACCTGTATCAGGTTTCTTAGGAAGGCATTCTTCTGAATGTAGTCGATAAGGTATTCCCCTTTTGTTGGCATCGACTTGGCACAAAAGTAGCGTGTTATGTACTGTTCCGCGTACCCTTTGGTGAATCCCTCTATAACCATCTTGGAATAGGTCCTTGCAAGTTCCCCTTGTAGAAAATCTCCTTCTAGAAAGGGTCTGGTTGTCACCATGACGCGCAGGTTCTTCAGTTTCTTGTTCCGCAGAACCATAATGAGGCTGTTTGACGGACTTGATGTCTTGATGCTGCCTTTGTATTCATCATACCCATCGCATATCAATGCGCAGGAATCTTGGTGTTCTTCCAGGAAGTGTTCAACTGCTTCAGGCGTCACCCCGTGGTCGATCCCGATGAGCTGCGACAGTATGGCTTCACCCAACCCCATGGACGCCTCCACTTCTCGAAGCTTTAGAACGATCAGGGCTTGTATGTTCTTCACTGATGAACCCTCGACTCGATGCACCCAGTCGTACGCCAGCTTTGCAACGGCACACGTCTTGCCGTGTCCTCCAGGTGCTACCAAGAGTATTCTCGTGGGAAGTTCTCCGTTGACTCTAGTGCTAAAGATGCCATTAACTGATCCATCAAGAGCAATCTTCTTGACTTCTCCTGTGCTCCGGTCGTACTTGAACAAGGTGATGTCAGTGAAGAGGTGTTTCAGATCTGTGAAGTCGTCGGGGTCCCATGGTCTCCGGTGTATCTGGCATATAACCATCTTGTAGTGGCTTCGTATGGTTCGGATGTGTTCTTCAAAGCAGCATGGCAGACTTCCAGCAGAAGCAACAGATGTCCCTGGAAGGTGTATTAAGACAAAAACCGAACAATATGTAACAACAAAAACACTTTTGTAACCTTTATTAGGATATATATTCGTCCTTGCAGTTTTCTTTTCAGTTGTTGTTGTTGTTGGCAGCTCTTTTGTAGTAAGACGAGGAATACGCCACCGGAGTTCATCAATGACAAAACAATATAATTATGTTTGAAGTAAATGTGATATACCAATCAAGATGGCCTGTGGCATGGGCGTCGATACTTACGTAATACCCATTCATCAGGGGGGGATGGATGAATGGATCATCCCCCCCTGATCAATGGGTATCAATGACAGATCGACGCCCGTGGCCTGTGGCATATGGCTTCTGCTTCTACGGCAATTCAAGTTTATTTACTTTATTTCATTAAAGACGATATGCCAGTAAAACTCAAACTAAGCAAGCTAAGAACTGACATGGGACAAGAAAATGCGAACTGGCCATTTTGTACTATAGTTTGACCTAAATGAGGCCATTTGTCCATACAACCCTTGGCTCAAGATATCTCGGACAGCACCCGTAACATGATACGGTGAGCTTGGTTAACAGGACCATCCCCAAATATGTTGATGTGACCCTTTCTACCCTGGGCAATAGACCACTGAACTGCAACCAGTTGACATTCAAATAGAAACCAATTGGCAACTGATGGAAATTATATGGAAAGTCATGAAACAATTTATTCCAATAGAAACTGGAAAGTCATGCAACAGTTGATTCCAAAAGAAACCAATTGAAACGTTTTCAATGATGATCAAAGACGCCAGTGTCTAGGCACCTACCACTCTGATTCCTTCTCCGCGTCCTCCCGCAGTACTGCTCCGACAGTGCACTCAGCCCGGCCTTGAGAAGAGCATCTCTGATGGCCCTCGGTTGATCAGGCGGTGTGACAAGTTGTCTCCAGGAGAACAACATGTCTCTGGTTCCCTTGCAGGTGACCATATTGGTCATCCGATTGGTTGCCATGAAGCGGTTGATGTCCCCCTGCCCGAACCCCAGAGCTCGCCCCAAGGCCTCCGCATCCTCCTCCGTCTCTAGGTCCCTCGCCAGATCGGCAAGAAACTCATCTCCAAGTGAGAGTTCGTACCCTTGTGCATCTATTATTAAATTTACAACCAGACAGAAAACATCACTTATATATTTATTCTAGAATCCCCTTTCTACATGTCGTATGTTTTTATTAATAGATTTGTTTTTAGAAAATAGAAAAACATCATGAGGGGAGGCCGGGTCATGCTCTCCTAATCCTTCCATAAAATGACATCTTCAAATATTTCACCAAGGGCGAAAATAAAGGGTTATAAAGAGCATAATTATTATATACTTTCCCCAAAAAAAATAATGAAAAAAATAAATAAATAAATAAATAAATAATAATAATAATAATAATAATAATAATAATAATAATAATAATAATAATAATAATAATAATAATAATAATAATAATAATAATAATAATTTTAAAAAATAATAATAATAAATATAATAATAATTAAAAAAAGAAATAATAAATAAATAAATAAATACAAAAATAGCCCACTTTATCCCAGAGTCTTGATTGCTTCATGTCAACTCACCACTACTCAGTGAGGCGACATGACTCATCTCTACATCGACACCCTGTTGCAGCACACCTGCATTCTGTTCATCCGGACTTTCATCTTGCCAGTTGGCTGCCATTCTCTGAAGTTAATGAAAAATATGGACGAAACTTTAACTCTGTTATCATTTTGTAAAGGTTGATTTTATTTCTGTATTTTTCTAATTATTCAAATTTATACAATACAGCTATGTTTTCCATAATGAAATGAGGATAAAACAAAACAAGAAGATAATTTAAAGTAAACGATAATAAATACATAAATGTATAACTAACTTATATTCTTACTTGGAGAGAAAAGGAAGGAGAATGCAGAAGACCGGCATCGTAAGCATGAATTGCTTGAAATGATACCGGCCTGGCGAGAAAAGGAAGGAGAAACAGAAAGAAGGAAGTATCTCAAATTAAATCTAATCAGAGTTCAATCTTCATATTGCATCAGTAAGTATTTAGTCGTTGCAAGTCTCGTACATAATTGTAATGATTCAGGTAAAGAATTTCATACATCGGGTCCATTGTGTATAACTTATTTCTGTGCTATGGCAATTTTAGGGTTAATTAAGTGAACATTAATTATTGAGTGACGCGTAGAATATAAGTGAACATTGGCGTTATAAACATAACAATTTTGAAAAGACATTGGAAGTAAATTTGACTTGTATAGCTGTGCGGAATGTGTGAATGCCATTTTAAAGGGGTAGTTTAGTTTTGGTAGAGAGGGCGCTGCACATCACAATTTTGTTGTGAGGTAATGAAAAACTGAGTGTCGAATATGAGAGAAAATACACTTTCAATGGCAGAATAAACTTTATTTGGTCAAAATCGGTCCAGAAACGGCTGAAATATCAATAAATATATCTGATCTTATAATTATTTGGGGCCCAAATAATTAAATGATTTTTTTCAAAAATTTTTTTAAAATGCTTACACTTTTTCAAAAATTGTCAAAAGCGTTTTTTAAATAATTGTTGATGATCTCTCTATTTAATCATTATTTCAAAAAAACATCACATGCATAATTTTGTATATCAAATGGTTGAAACCAATGCCTTTTTTAGAGAGCGCCCTCTTGTGTTTTAATGGCTCTTTTTGAATGATAACAGACTTTGTACTTAGTCGTTTGTAATTTTGTATACCTATCGAGCATGGTGGAGTTATAACTATTATTTTATAATGTTACTGTCCAGGTTTGGTTAATAAAGTTCAGCCTTACCAAAACTGTACTACCCCTTAAACATTTAAATTATACGTTTTTAGACAATTCCAAATTTAAAGTTTAAATAAGTGTGTTTATTCTTTAATGAGAATACAAAAAAAAAACATTAGTATATCATCTGCATCAGGGGCGTAGACAACGGGGGGGATGAGGGGGATGCATCCCCCCCACCTCACAAGGTGGGGGGGATGACATGTACAATCATCCCCCCCAGGTTTTAGGGAAGGACATATTTTTTTTGTGTGTAGCTGTATACGAGTAGGAAAGAAAACATAAATTGTATGAGCTAAGACTTGTTAATTCTAACGTTAAAAAGGGTAATGTATACATCAACTTTCATGTTTTGCCTCGCGCTTCGCGCGAGAACAGGGCCTGTATTCCATAAACACATATAAGCAAGAAATCTTAGAATTTTTGCTTATTATAAGCAAAAATGCTTAGATCTAAGCATTTTTGCTTAAATTCCCACGTAAGCAAATTTGCTTACATATTAGACGCACTTTTCGGTAAGCAAATTTGCTAAGATTTTGTTCTTATTATAAGCAAATTTGCTTAAGCAAATTTGCTTAAACGAGCTTTGGTATTCCATAAACATATCAGCGTAAGATTTTTGTCTTAAATTTAAGCCACCTCATAGGTGGCTTAAATATAAGAAAAAAATCTTATGCCTGTAATCTTGAAGTTTGGGCATGTATTATGCTGCAAGCTCGAGGCTTGGCTGTGTTAATGTACGTAAAGATAATCTGATAATGCAGTAATATCGATAGCATTCGCACACATCCGTCTGATTTGAAGATGAACTTAATTAATTATTTGAAGTATGCATATGAATTACAACGGACGCCTCAAATGAAAGGTAAGTAATCCTTGAACTAATAATTTTGCAAACTAGCTTAACCTATAACACAAAAGGGAAGTCGTAAGTCAAACAAATATAATATCCCAGGCCCAGTCATTTAGGCACAACAACATTTACAACATCCACCCCTAAAAGGCGACCTACTTCCTTACTGCGCGCAGTACGCGCGCGCTGCAAGCGTATGCGCGATCTTTTCTATTTTCGGAATGCAACCCCCTTTATTGAAGTCATTATTTTTGAAACGTAAAGGGAAAAAAGACAATTCTTTGCACCAAGATGAATCAAGCTCGCGGGTATCTTGTTTTGAGGAATTTGCATTTCTTTTTTAGACCATCTTCTACATAATTGTGTCGGAAATATCACATATTGATTTTAGAAGCCAAGTACTACCGTAGTACTAGTAGAATCACGTCGAGGACGAGTTAGCTCAGGATCTTAGCACGACAATAGTAAGTATCGTTTATAACATTATAATGACGGAAAGGGGATCAACGATAGAATAAAGAGATGCTTGTGATGGATACTGCTAATAGTAATTGACTTTGCACGTATAGTAATCGACAGAAAACGTTGTAAGTCTTCCGATCCCCTTTTTGGACCATGAATGTTTAGACAGAAATACTATAATTTACAGCTTCCAATTTAATTATCAATTTCTTACCTTCATTTAGTATTAACTTTATCTGTTAAAGAGTGTGATGAGTTTCTCTTTTCTCCCTCTAACATTACAACTGTGGTCTGTGTATTTTGTCCGATCCACAGTGCAGTCCCCATTCACTACATACATTTTTTTGGCGCTGCGATAAATCCTTAAACACGCAACCTCCATAGGAATACCATCGCACAACAGGGAACAATTTTGTCGTCGAGAGTCGAGTGGCGACCACATTGTGACGTCAGCAAAAGTAAGAATTTTTGCTTATTTTGTAAGCAAAAAAAAAGAAAGACAAAATCCCGGGGGGGGGTACTCATGTATATTGGGTATACGGGGATGTGCCGCTGGGAAGGGTGACTTTTTCAAGAAAGATCCTTAGACATGGGTCCCCTTTTCAAGAAAGACCCTTAGACATGGGTCCCCTTTTCATCAAAAAAATCCTTAGACATGGGTCCCTTTTTTCAGATTTCCCCTTTTTTATACGGGATTTTTGGATTTGCCGATGTAAAATTGCAAAATTTTTCAAGCTCGCTGACAATGACAATGACAATGACAATGACAATGACAATGACAATGACAATGAATTTTATTCTCAATAACGGCCCCTCACGGGGGCATGGGAGAAATACAACAAGTGTATATATACATATATCAAATATAAACATGATAAAAAACAAACAAAATCTTTGGCAACAACTTTTAACTAGCACACACTAAGAAAACTTAGCCATAATAATACTGCAAAACCTTGATAAATTTTTTAACTGTTTAATATTTCTAACATTAAATAACTGGTACATCTTATACACATTTGGCCTCTTAAAATAATGACCTTTAACTAGCTGCTTCCGATCATTCTGAAATGCAGGGCACACTAAGACATAATGAAATTCATCCCCCTGATCTTGTAAGGAACACAAGCTGCAAATCTGCAACTCTTGCTCAGGCAAGTAGCGACCATTTGCTATTGGGAGTTTATGGTTTCCACACCGAAATCTAGACAAAGTTATCCTATCTTTAACATCCAACTGCACTAAATATTTTTCAAAACCAACCACACTTTTAAAGATCCTATAATTTATACACAAACGATTCCTATTAACCTCATCATTCCAATTTTGTTTATACATATCAGCTAACCTCAAATTCAAAGACAATTTCACCCAATCAATATTCAATGGAACATCAACAGTCCAGATGTTTGACATTCCACACCTATCCAAAATATGTTTTATATGTTTAATCCACCTCGACTCAAAATCACCCTTATCATACAACTTACGCAGCAACTTACAAACAATGTAAGATAACTTTGACTTTTTCCCCTGGACAATTCTAGCCCAGTAGCTAACCATACGCGACTCTACAGTACTTCTCAAATCAGACCTACCAAGTTCTCCATAAACCATACAATTAGCAGTACCACGATTAACTCTAAGCAAACTTTTAAGAAATTTCTTATGAAACATTTCAATACAATCAAGTTTCTGAAACCCCCAAACCTCGCAACCATATAATAAAATTGGTACTACAAGCTGATCAAATAACTCACATTGAATATCCAAAGGCAAACACAATTTCCTTGCCTTACCAATTAAACAATATAATGCTCTCCTTGCCTGATTCACCTGTTTAACTATAGCTTTATTAAATAAACCATTAAAACTAAAGGTTGTCCCAAGATAAACATAATCAGGAACTACTTCCACTTCGCTCTCACCAAACATAAAGGCAGGAAATTTACGAACTTTTCCGCGAGAAAAAATCATAATTTTTGTCTTAGTAACATTGACAGTTAATTTCCAAAGTTCACAATACTGATGAACTGCACATAACGCAGCTTGTAACTCTATAGCTGACTCGGCCATCACAATAGTATCATCGGCATAAAGTAAAGCATACAACCTTAAAAATACCTCTACATCGTCATCACTAAGGTTTTCCCTTATCTCAGTAGAACACATATTCAGACCCTTATAATGCCTACTTATAAAATATTCAAAGTCATTAAGATATATCGCAAACAAAAGAGGAGACAAATTTTCTCCTTGTCGGACACCTATATTACACAGAAAGAAATCTGACAGGTTATGTCCTACCTTAACACATGACTTAGCACTTTCATACATATTATACACTACACGTATAACATTACCATTAATACCACTAGCAATTAACTTTGACCATAAACTGGCCCTATCAACCAAATCAAAAGCCTTTTTATAATCTATGAAGGCACAATAAATCCTCTTACCACGATGCAAGTATAAATCAATCAAACCATGCAATGTAAAAATATGATCTAAAGTACTATAGCCACTCCTGAATCCAGCCTGTTCATCTCCCATTAAACCAACACAATCCAAATATTCAGTAAGTCTTGCATTAATACAGGCAGTAAATAGTTTACCTACACAACTAAGTAAAGTTATTCCTCTATAATTATCAGGGTCATCTGGAGAGCCTTTCTTTTTATACAAAGGTTTAATCATACCCAGGCACCAAATAGTGGGTACCACACCAGAGTACAAAATAATATTAAACAGACAAACAAGCAATAGCACAAAGCTGGTCGGTGAATTCTTTAAATACTCATTTAACACATTATCAATTCCACTAGCCTTATTATTACGCAATAGTTTAATCACTTTCTGAATCTCCTCTAAAGAAAAATCTCTATTTATATCCTCAGTAATAGAATGACGTATTACAGTAGGATCAAATTCTACTCTAGTCTCACTGCCCAACTCCTCTGGCCTCATACTTAACATCTCAAAATGCCTCTGAAACTCCTCAAGAGAAACATTACCAGTTTTACTTTCAGAGCTAACTGCATTATTCAAAATGTCCCAATACTCCTTTGGCTTATTACACTTCAAATTTCTTAAAGACTTATGCAAATCATTATAATACTCCCTAGAAACCTTCCGTATAAACTTCTTATAAGCCTTGGCCCTATCCATCAATTCAGCTTGAGCCTCATCCGTTCTTAATCCTTTTAACCTACGTTTAGCGTTCAAATATTCTCTTCTTCGAACCTCGCATAATTTACTAAACCATGGCTTTTTCTGAGAATGTCTAGCAGGTCTAGACAATCTCTTCACCTTTTTACACATACCAAGCGTTTTAGCTGGGTCAATTAATATCTTATTCAATTTCACAATAAAGCTATCTAATTCATTCTGAGTAACATTTCCAGCAACCATATTCTGGATATCCACACTCAAACAGTTAATACTATTTTCACAAAAAGCATTTTGGTACTCCAATTTTAAGTCACTATTCCAACGAGTTTTAAGAGGGCAATACCTGTAATCACTTTGTGAATTACTCATCATAAAGTGCTCCGACTGTACAACTACATTAGGCCTACACCGACCTTTATCATTAACTTCACTAGCCATAAACAATTTAACAGATACCGCACAGTGGGCATCAGACAAACACTTGTCCAAAACATCAACCTGAAATGCAATAATTTTCGGCATTAAAGCAGAGGATACCAATACATAATCAATGACACTTTTCCCATTAGCAGTTTGACAAGTATAATCACCAACCCCGCGATCATCTCCAAATCTACCATTAACAATTTTAATATCAAGACTCTTACACAATTCAATCAAATTACGACCATTATTATTCACATGCCCATCCATACTACTCCGGTCAGTCATAATACCAAGATCATCAAGAACAAATTTTGAACTGAACAAATCATCCTGAGCCAATTCAACCCCACATTCAATAGCAACTGCTTCATCCAAAACAATAAAATCACTCAAATTACCCGTTCTCGAATTAAAATCACCCAGCAGAATCACAGGGAGATCAAGGGAGGCCTGAAAGTTTAACAAATCATCAGCAATATTATCAAAAATATCACTATGATAATACACTGAACCTTCACAAGGAAGATAAACTGCACCTAAAATAAATGGGTCACCATAGGCTTCACCACTACACTTGAACCAATAAACAAATTCTGAACAAGTATCATGTATAACTTCAAAATAACTAACAATTGCAGTCTTAATTAACACACATAATCCATGAGCTGCCCCAAACCTATGCTTCACATTCTTACTTGGCATTACAAATGGTTTAAATCCTACAACAAAATTATCATCGACAGAGTTACATTTAGTTTCAGACAAACAAACAACATCATAACTTTTAACATATTCTTCCATAATTCCAAGGCTCAGCTTACTTTGTAAGCCACACACATTCAAACACATCGCATTTACAATTTGAGAGACATAAGGTACATTAGGTACAAGTTCATGGTCCGATGGTCTAATACTGGTTCGGTTAGGAATGTGTGGACGTGAATTTCGTGAATGTTCTCCTCCTCTCTTACCTCGGTGAGGAGCTGGTCTGCTGTTGATGCCCAGGTGCTTAATGATGTCCCACGTAGCAGGAGGTAGTTTGGTGCGTGTACATGATGCCCTTATACCATGTAAAGATGCAGTGGAATATCTACGGGTTTGAGATATTTGTCCATTTTCACCGATGTTGTCGCTGGGTCGAGGTCCAGGGTTGCTCTCAACGTCTCCACATCGTAGAAGTTCGCTACGCTCGCTAACTTAAAACCGCAAAATTTGCGGGAAATACACCCAAAACATGCGCCGCAGGCGAAAAAAAATCCTTAGGCATGGGTCCATTTTTCGCAAAAAGACCCTTAGATGTGGGTATGGGTTTGGAGATCTCAGCCGCACACCCCCGTCCGACTATAATCTGAGTACCCCCCCCGGGGACAAAATAGTTTATGGAATACGGAAAATTACATTTTCTTACGTAAGCACAAATTCTAAGAACATTTGCTTACTATAAGCAAATGTTCTTAAAAGTTTATGGAATACGGCTTACAGCATTAGCTTACGTAAGCAAGTTTTCTTAGTCAATTTGCTTATTGTAAGCAAGTTTTCTTACAAGTTTATGGAATACAGGCCCAGATTATCTCAGTTTGTTGTGTAACTTGCGTATGGTCAGGGGTGAGTATTTTTGGTCTGTATACCGGGCCACGTATAGTTCCAGTGCAGGCTGGCATTGCTCTGGCTGCTTGTGTGACGTGCACGAAATTGCACCATTTCAACCATATAAATGCAAAATCTTCTCCGTGGTAGGGGGATACCCCCTCCCAAACCGGGACCAAACCCTCCCTATTTGGCTCTGCCCCAGCCCTCGGTAGGTTCGCCCCTCGGGATTCATTCTTGGCTATAGGCTATGTTGTTGGATCATACATAATGGTATTGTGGCATATGGTTTATGTTGAAACTGTGTATGACACTAAAATATAAATACAATATGTGTGTGTGTGTGTTGGGGTACATATTTATTAGTGGTGTCAATTATTTGTTTTCTTCGTGAAAATATATTTACAATTTATGGTCGATCCAATCTAAACACGCTTTCCCAGATCCAAAATTGCAAAAGCTCCCTACCGTGGGATGGGGGACACCCCCCTCCCACACCCTCCCCCCGCTCAGTCATTTCGCTCCCTCGCAATGTCTCACTCTCACATCTGGCTCTAGGTTAGCAGCCCTGTGAGTGTGGTTGGACATGAGCCCTTACACACATAAAATCGTGAGCCCCCTTAGGTTTTTGCCCTAGGTAAGCACCAGATTGCACCATTTCAAGTTCAAAAATGCAAAAGCTCCCTACCGTGGGAGGGGGGACACCCCCCTCCCACACCCTCCCCCCGCTCAGTCACTTCGCTCCCTCGCAGTGTCTCACTCTCACATCTGGCTCTAGGTTGGCAGCCCTGTGAGTGTGGTTGGACATGAGCCCCTACACACATAAAATCGTGAGCCCCCTTAGGTTTTTGCCCCCAAATTCAAAATTGCTTCCGGCGCGCCTGGTATCGACCATCTTAATGAATGATCTTGGGTGCAAAATGTATGGTCGATCAAATCATAACACGCTTTCCCAGTTACAGTCAATGTTAAGTCCGAATTTCCTTTCCAGGTAAGCACCAGATTGCACCAATTCAAGTCCAAAAATGCAAAAGCTTCCCCCCGCTCAGTCGCTTCACTCCCTCGCAATGTCTCACTCTCACATCTGGCTCTAGGTTAGCAGCCCTGTGAGTGTGGTTGGACATGAGCCCTTACACACATAACATCGTGAGCCTCCTTATGTTTTGCCCTCCCCCAAATTCAAATTTGTTTCCGGCGCGCCTGGTCTCGAAATTGCACCATTTCAAGCATATAAATGCAAAATCTTCTCCGTGGTAGGGGGATACCCCCTCCCGAACCGGGACCAAACCCTCCCTATTCGGCTCTGCCCCAGCCCTCGGTAAATAAATTGACGAGCCCCACCGCCCCCCCCCCCCCCCCCCCCCCAACTGAGAGGACTTTCAAGCAATTTCCTCGGTCTCGAAAAATGTTGGCAGGTGGTCTCGGGCGCGAAAAAATTGGTCTCGGTCCGGTGATGGCAAATCATCCCCCCCAGGTGTAAGAACCTGTCTACGCCACTGATCTGCATAAATACTAAATTGCAATTGTTTAGATGCTTGTACAATATCCTTTACAGTATAACAGAAACAATAAAGTGCCCAAGATATATCCCTGAGGAACTCCACAAATATAATTATGATTTGTGTGATTCACAGGATTGAAAACATACACATGGCAGTACATAATGCAGTATTATTCGAAAGTATCAAAGGCCTTATACTGCGGTCCATAAAACGCTACAATGTTTTTATTGGCCATTTAATTATTTTATCATAAAGTTGAGTAATAACATGATGATAAGTAAATCAACAAATCAGAAAGTCAATAATTAATTATTTTTTCTAGAAATGTTGATATTGCTGGCAAAAAAGAAATAGGGCGATAATGTATAACTAGTGAGTGATCATTTAAACAAATATAAATATCGGTATAAATTTGGCAAGTTTTAATGAATTTGGACAAACACAAGATGTAATAGACAAATTAAAAATATATGCTAACGGGGAGGCTATATAATGAATAAATGTTTTCAATAAGTTCACACTTATATACCATCATAGCCAGTAGACATAGTAGATTTTAGTGATTGCACTATACAAACAATTTCGTGAAAAATGCTGGGAGTAAAAATAACGATTCATAAAAAGGTTTTAAAAGGAATTGTATAATTATCTTTATTATCATTAAAGTCAGATGCTAAGTTTGGTCCTATAAGTATGAATAAAACGTAAGCTATTTGTTTATGGTTATCAATTACGCGGCCGTCGTTTACAAATGATTTTGGATAATCACTATTTTTAGTACTAACTATGAGCTGGTGTGTACCTATATATCCCTTGATATCATTTGCCCTGGACACGTGGACATTTATCCCTGTCACGCCGGTCAAAACACAAACGAGGCAATTAGCCCTAAAAAGACTGCCGGGCTATTTTGAACCTTGAAAAATCGGGGAGGGGGCTAAAATGCCCCCCCCCCCCCCCCCCACGATCTCGGCAACTAAAACTCCGATCGACTCCAAATACTCCCTATACATCCTTTCCCATTGTTCACCCACGCTGTATATTACATAATTATACACCCATGGCAATGTATGTGCAAAGTTGTACGCTAAAACATGTAAAACTAATAATACGCTTTATGTCCATGATTTTCAAAGAGATCGAGCTACTAGAAGACATCTCTTCATTTACCGGGATCATAATATATAAACATTTTATATTTCATATGAAGTTACTAAAACTTCATGAAACGTAATGTGTCGAGCATTCCGACTTGATTAACAAATTAATGGCCTTACTAACATTTAATTGATTCAACAAGAAATTTACAAACACTTACAGTTTGAAGCAGGACGTATTCCAGCTAGCACACCTTGCATTATAATAGTCCGTATTTCTACAAAGTGGTCTGCGAAAATATCGTTGGTCTCTGGTGCGAAGCTGTGTACATCACTGTCCTGACAGGCGTATACTGGGTAATTGATGTGAATCAAATATAAATTAACACTCATTATTTATACAGCTAGGACCAGTGTCGCGTTGTAACGTGGTCGGAATGATTGGGGGGGGGGGGGGGGGGGGGCACACGCATAATTATTGGGGGCACACCTTATGTATTTCTAGTTTTTTTTCCACAAATTGTCCCCTTATGTTTTCTTTTTTATTTGTCCTTCAAATTATTGGGGGTAGGCACCCCATGCCCCCCCCCCCCCCCCCCCCGTCGCTACGCCACTGGCTAGGATGAATATCATTCCCCTCTTCATCTAGAAAGGTCATATAGAAACATGGGTTCTTCGCCTGACAGAAGCCCCAAATGAAATGCATGCTTCTCATTATGTCAGTACAGTATTGGCGTAGCGTCAGGGGGGGGGGGGGGGGGGCACGTGCCCCCAATTAATTGAAGAAAAAACAATGATACAATATGGGGAAAATTCCGTAGTATAAAAGAAAGAAACACACTTAGTGTGCCATCAATAATACGCGTGCCCTCCCACCCCCCACCCCCCCCCCCCCCCCCCCCCACCCTCCGCACCCTATCGGTCCAACCACGCTACGCCACTGTATCTTGCATCATACACCACCTTCCCAAATGCACAGGCGGGTCATTACAGACATAACGGACACATACAAGAACAACAACATACAACTAAAAATCACTACTACGGACCATTATCTTAGCATTCCATCGCATTATCTACAAAACAAGTATCAAACTAAAAGTAAACCAATTGCCTTGTTTACATTCCGTATTTGCATAGCCAGATAGTTTGATGAACTTTAAAGGTAGTGTTGAGTATTGGTATTTCCCGAAGTGCCCCCGATATTTGTTTGTGAGATAATGAAAAACTGACTGTCAAATTCGAAATAACATACAATTGTACAGACAGAATAAACTTTATTTGATCAAAATCGGTTCAGAAACGGCTGAAACATCCAAAAATATATATTTGTATTCAAAATGTTCTTCACCGGCAATCACCGGGCGATATTTAGACTTTTTAGACATATTTCAAAAAATGCTCGAAGACCTACTTTGAAAAAAATCAGAATAGGTTTTTAAAAAGTCGTTGATGATATCTCTATTGAATCATTATTTTAACAAACATTAAATGCACAATTTTGTATGAAAAAAGGCTAAAACCAATTCATTTTTTTTTAAATAGCGCCCTCTTGAGTTGTAACGGCTCTTTTTGAATGATACCAGGGGTTTTACCTAGTCGTTTGTAATTGTGTATACTTTTCGAGCATGGTGAAGTTATAACTATTACTTTGTATATACCGTAATGGTGCAGGTTTTGGTTACTAAAGTTAAGTTTGACCAATACATCACTATCCCTTTAAGTGGATATAATATGCTGCATCATCCGAATTTTTTTTTTCTTCTTCAAAATACAAAGCAATCCCGTTATGAAATTTATAAAGATTGACAATTAATTGCATTTTTATATATGTATTTTGGAAATAAATTAACTTGTCTTCATACGGTGACTGTTAACTGTAGGTGAACTGACAGCGCAATGTATTTTTATTGGGCCTATATATACAGATAATGACGTAAATGAATATTTATTTAGTAGTATATAAATACAAAATAATCTACATTCCTGGAGATACAGTCGAGTAAAGCCCGGCGCAGACATGAGAGCCGACTCGACCCGACTTAATTTCAGTCGGGTCGTGTCGAATCTGATTTAGTCATGCCCGCTTCCACATGTTGAATCCGGCCTGATTGGCTTCCGACGGGCAAAATCGGTCGTGAAGCAACGCACACAGATCCGATCTGACTAAAAACCAGTCGGATCGGATCGAGTCGGCTCTGTCTGCGCCGGGCTTATCATGACCTACACGTGTATTACCTTTATGCATGACACATCAACAAATCGAGGGGCTGTGATGACTGTCATCTTTTGGCGGCATTCCCCTTTTAATAATTTCATCATTCTGCCGCCTGAACATCATCATCATCACAAAGAACATTGGATAGTCTACGATGATTCTGATGTACAAGCGGTATGGAATTAAACGGGGAATGCCACCAAAAGTGACAGTCATCACAACCCCTCAATTTGTGATGTGTTATGCATGAAGGATGGTTTGATTTGTTGTTTTCTGTTAATGTCTAATATAGTAAAACAAAATAAACAGAAAACAACAAAACAAAACGAATAAATACGAAGTGTGAGAGACTGTGAAAACACATAAGCACCTTGAGCATTTAATCAAAATGGATAATGGCGCTATATAAATCTTATGTATAAGGGAAAAATTGGCCAGAAATACGGTATACGATTTGAATGAAAATGAGTAGAGAAAATTGGGCTTCTCGGATATGAACCCTAGACCTCCGGATTGCCAGACCGGTGCTCAACCAACTGAGCTAGAGACCTCTTGTAAGTTGAAATGTTGTTCGTCCCAGAAACCCTTTTAAATACTCGTACTATAGACATATGCTATTATAACCCGTTACAAACCCGAAAGCATGTATTGGTGACACACCATGGGGTCTACTCCAAAACCATTGGTGATTGTTATTCTAATTGTTTGTTTTTTACCACATGATTATGATATTTTTTTCACAGCACAACCATGGATAGGCCATGGCATAACAGACGCTGACTTATGAATGATATTGCTATAAGCGCATGGTTCAAAGGGCATGTTTGATCAATACTATTTTTCCTTTCTTGTCAAATCCTTTCTTCTCTCATTCATCATGACTCGATGGATTACAAATTATAATTGCTACATGATCATTCATATAATATTCGTGTTTTACGCCATAGTGGAGCTCCTGCATAATTCAAATTGGCGTTGTTATGTGCATACAGATAATAAGATAATAATACATTTATTTTTCAACTCAGTGTTGGACCAAGTTCATTTCCGTTTAAGTTGTTTCCAAAACCTAGGAAGAGTGCACTATAATTATTCGTACTGATATTTCTTAGAAAGCAAGTCATTTAGATAATAATCATCTACTTATCTCTTCAATTAATTGAAACTGGCTTTTACAATAACTGTTGGGATATTAGGCTATAATGAGACTTTCGATCTGTGAAGCCACTTTCAATTTCACATCCATCTTGATTTATTATAATATATTCAGCAGGGGCGTAATGACCAAAAACTGTTGGTGGCTTTTTTTTTTTGGGGGGGGGGGGGTGTGGAACTTCCGAGTCGTGGGGATTTATTATTTTTATTTTTAGGTAATACAAACTGTGTTTTTCTAAATGTTCAAAACACATGAAAACTGAACATTTCTCAATTCATAAAATGCGAATAAATAATTATTTCAAACCATCATACCACAAATTAATTTGGGGGGATGCACTCAAGCCCTACCCCCTTTCTATGTACGTCAGTGCTATTTACTAGTCATGTATTAAAGTATAATTGCACAAATAAGATAAACTGCAAAATCATCTACACGTGACGCATATAATTATGTCAATGATTGAAACACTCGTATTTTAACCTAAATTATAATGTTTAAAGGTATCTAGTAACTTTGTTGACATGTGCAAAAAGTGATGAGTGGTTGATACAATGTATATTGTTGTTCTCTGATATGTCCACTTGGTGTTGTGTGAAAATGTCAAGTTAAATGGACGTTATATGGCCGAGTAATGAGCAAAAATGCAAAGTGAAATTCACCAACTCATTGTACTCACTTTGAACACGTTTTTCGTGGTCCAGTGGATAATTTAACATCTGAACTCTTCAATCGTAAATATCTGTTTAACGGAAGGGAAAAGTAAAAAACGAAACCTGTCCCATGTTTGTGTAAATACGAATACAACAAGGTATGAGGGAACCGCTAGAATTCCAATTGGATTTTGAGGATTTGGACAATGTTACCAAGTCCCTTTAAATGGTAACAAGTTAATTTGCGACTTATCAGCTTCTTGTACCAATAACTAATGGAAATAATTGTTCAAAGATAGAGCAACTTCCAATTCACATACAAAATCAATAACAGTCCTCAGTATTCAGTTTATAAATGTCTACAATGCATAATGATTCATAATATGCCTACTGCAATATTGTGTTCAGTACTTTTCCATTTCAAACATTAGACAATATACTGTTCTTTCTCTGATTGTTACTTGATTTAAAAGGAACCAACACCCCAAAATAATACTCTTATAAATAAAAGGTAACAGTTTTAGTAGTCCATTCCACCATCAATTTAACACAAATAGGTTTCCAGACAAATTATATAATTGGCAAACTCATCACCATACTAAAGTATAGGTCTGCAGAAGAAGACCACCTATAGTCTAGGACGTACGCATCTTCCGCGGTTATAGTGTCTCTAAACGTACACATGCGAAGACGTTCGGCGCTTAATACGGAACCATGAGGCCATGTTAGTTCCGTAAGTGTTTGTGATGTATTGTAATGTTTAAGAATTACATAAACCCTTTGTAGGGTTTTGGACATCTATTTAATATGAAACACAGGCGGTACCAAAACATATAACCCAGTGCTGTTCTTTGCGTAGTGGTTCCCTTGAATTATTTGTACATACTCATACAGACGAGCTAATTTGTTATGAGTATATAGATATATAGATTAATTACAACATGAATGGCTCAGCATTTTAGTTTAACATTAACTTTGACAAATTATTTCCCGTACGGTTATATGTCTTTATTACACTAACGCTGGTAAAGGATAAACATTATACATATATAATACAAATAATAATATATTTGTATTATACGAATTTGAATAAAAATCACATGATGAAATTGCGATGAATGATTGCGAAATAATACAATTGATTATTACAATCAACGCGTTACGGTTGCTGCTGTGGTTTAATATGTCAATTCGGATGATCATAATAGTTTAAAAATGAATACCTAATGATATTCTCATCACAGAACACAATTAAATTATATATCATCTGCTGTAATATATTTACCCATTTCCAATAGGCTAGCTATCATCAGGAGCACAAACCTTCCGACTGTTTTTTTCTTAACCTTACAAATGGTCGTGGATCCGGGTTCATATACGGAATCAAATGTTCGGAGATACCTTTATGATTTAGCCTTTCAAAATATAAACTCACATTGTAAAACTGCACTCATGTAAGTAAACGCACAGACACATCCATCTATATGAATTAGATTAGACAACAATTAACGTATAACGAGCACACAAATGTAAAGCTAGATATTATAACGGACCGGTAGAACTTGAAAATATGTACATGATTGTATCATAATATTCTGTCACTTATGTGACGTCACAATGCCCCGGGGGTGTCGCTGCACATAGGCCATAATTATGCATGATCGTTCACAATTTCGCGGAAAAGGGTGTACATTTTCGCATGTGATCACGAGCAAAAACAATTCGCGGAAATGGAAAAAAGGGTGTATACATATTTCATAACTATAATTATATTCGCAGAGATGATACAAATAGGGTACACATTTCATCGAAATGTTCCCGAAATGTGAAAATAGGGTACCTTTTGTGAAGGGCCACAAATCATATTTTATCTGTGTAATTGTCAGTAGTCTTTGTTAATGTGTACTCCAAATGCCTCGGTTAGGGGGTCATTTTTTACTTCGAGAACGATCATGTGTATATATCCTTTGATTTTGAAGTAACTTCGCCGGGCACAATGCGAAGTATTATTCCATACAAACGGAAATGTTTGGGAAAAGTTTGTACCTAAAATTTGGGAAAAACTCATTGTCGGACATAAGAAATTAATTCCCAGCAGAGCAAAAACAGTGTAGACTGAACAAGTGATGAAGGGTTGATGCAATGTATATTGTTGTTATCTCATATGTCCACAGGGTGGAACCTGTCTACAGTGGCCACTTTCCTTGTCTCCCTTGGGTGGTCACTATACACAGGTTTGACTGTATATAATGGCCCGACTCATCAGTGGCTCAACTTGAGCCAGGCCTAAACAGACAAAGATTACCGGTAACTAGTTAAACCATTTTGCACCTGCATACCTATTGTATTGTTGCTATTCGCCACCTGAAATATTCGAATTGTTTCCTTTCATAATCCAGTCAATCCCTTGAGTTTTGCTTATAGGCATCAGGACAATGGGCCCTTTGAAATTCAGTCATAGTATAGTCAGTAATAATCTACATTCCTGGAGATACAGTCCGTCAGTCGAGTAACATGACCTGCTTACGTCATCCTAAAACAAGGTCATTCTTTACTCGCGGACTCAAAATGTAATCTGATATTATATATTGTGCCTTCTCACGCACTGTTCTTTTCTATTATGCGCAAAAAGTGTTTTCCTTATTTTTACTTGAACCCCACTTGCAGCTTATCTTTTACATACATTTGAACCTTCGATCTCTCACTTCCTTTTGGCAGTGTCTAATTGTTTGTATTGTGTACGTCTTCTCCTATTTTGTGTCATGTAAAGTTCTCTCTTGTCCCATGTTGGTCTATGTTGGCATCCCCTCCCCCCCCCCCCCCTTTTTTCCCTCTCTATATTTGTTTATGTTGTTGTAGTCTAGAATGTGTTAATTTAAATGTACAATATACCTAACTATTATTTGAGGGGTCCACAATTGTACAAGCATTGCTTTTTAGTGGACACCTCTTGTTTCCAATATGTATATCACTATTTTGTGCAAATTATCATTATTCATTTGTAATGTTTTGTTGGAAGCAAGAATAAATTGAATTGAATTGAAATTTAAGTGACCTACACGTAAAACCTTCATGCACGACACATCAACAGATCGAGGGGTTGTGATGACTGTCAACTTTTGGTGGCATTCCCCTTTTAATAATTTCATCATTCTGCCGCCTGAACATCAGCACCATCACAGAGAACATTGGATAGTCTACGATGATTATCTGATGTACAAGCGGTAATGAATTAAACGGGGAATGCCACCAAAAGTGACAGTCATCACAACCCCTCGATTTGTGATGTACGTGTCATGCATGAAGGTTGTTTTGTTGTTTTCTGTTTATTTGAATATAAACAGAAAACAACAAAACAAAACAAAACAAAACGAATAAATACGAAGAGAGAGACCGAAATCGCCAATCATGATATCCCTCATCGTCATCATAAATCATTATAATGTTCAAAACTATACATACATGCATTAGCATCACATTTTAAACGAAATAAACTAAAATCGACAAGAAAGGTGAATAACGTTTATCTTAATATTTGTCATAGTATAGTCAGTAATCAGCCAAATTCCGTCATGGATCTTCCAGGACATTGTATTGCTGGTGACTGGTTATACTATGACTGAATTTCAAAGGGCCCATAAGTAGAACTCAAGGGATTGACTGGATAATGAAAGGAAACAATTATAATATATCCGGTGGCGAATAGCAACAAGACAATAGGTATGCAGGTGCAAAATGGTTTAACTGGTTACTGGTAGTCTTTGTCTTTTTAGGCCTGGCTCAAGTTGAGCCACTGATGAGAATTCGGGCCATTAAGGAGTGGTCACATTGGACACGACTCCCCACGACTAGACCCACGAATGCAGTACGCATTGGTACAAATATATGGCAAGCCGTTTTAACATTTATTCCTATTTCTTGATATCATTAATTGAATTATTGATATCAGTTTATTTCTTGATATCAAGTATTACCAATACAGAAAAGTATTTCTTGATATCAAGAAATAGGAATAAATGTTAAAAACGGCTTGCCATTGATTTGTACCAATTCGTACTGCATTCGTGGGTCTATTCGTGGGGATTCGTGTTCAGTGTGACCACTCCTTTAAGGAGTGGTCACATTGGACACGACTCCCCACGAATGCAGTATGCATTCGTGGGTTGAATGATTCGATCTTTATCATTAGATTGATATATTTCCTTGTTTTTTAATAAAAGATATTTAATACGAGTGGTTTACGGGTACACCATGTGAGATGGGTGGATTGGTAAGCCCTGAAAAGGACTATGGTAGTCCTAGAAAGGACTGTTGGTGTAGTTCTGAAAAGAACTGTTGGTATTCTTTCTAGGAGAGTTCTAAAAAGAACTGTTGGTAGTCCTAGAAAGGACTGTTGATAGTCCTAGAAAGGACTGTTGGTAGTCCTCTAAAGGACTGTTGGGATAGTCCTGAAAAAGACTGTTGGTATTCTTTCTAGGAGAGTCCTAAAAAGGACAATTGGTAGTCCTAGAAAGGACTGTTGTTAGTCCTAGAAAGGACTGTTGGGATAGTCCTGAAAAGGACTGTTGGTATTCTTTCTAGGAGAGTCCTAAAAAGGACAGTTGGTAGTCCTAGAAAGGACTGTTGATAGTCCTAGAAAGGACTGTTGGTATTGCGAGGAGAGGGTGGATGGTAGGAGGGACTCGACGTTTTGAATAGGTTGACTATCCGTCGTCAGGAGTGGATATTTGTTTAAAATTAAAAAGTCTGAAAATTCATTTGTCCGTTGTGAAAGGTTTTAACCAACTCCCCCCCCCCCTCCCCCCAAGAAAACAACACACAAACACACAACACATACACGCAAACGCACCCACCCACCCACACACACAGACACACACACATGCACACACAAAAAACATCTGAACACGCAGCACTACAATACAACAAGTAAATGGCAATCTACATTGGAAACTTTTTCATCACATTTTCTTTGAGAAAAAGTTTTTATTACATGTATCAAAAATATGCATGATAAATGTATGCTTCTTTTACAACTGGTGTTGAGAATGTTTCTTCAAAGACAAAAAACAAATCTCAATTTGGCAGAACGGAAAGAACATACATGATTTTTCTTAATGAATATGTCTTTGGGATGGTTAGCAATAATAACATAATCAACTTATATAAACAATAATATATTACTAATATGATTCTTATTACTTTTTCAGTGCTGTTCCAATTCATATACATATAATTATTTCGACTGGTGGAGAAACAAGGAAAGACATATATTCTGGTAATATAATTAAAAGATTTCAGTCACAAATATATTGAGTACACATATCATGCATTTTGGGTAAGGTATACAACCTCAAACTAATGATAAATGGGGAGAAGTGGAACTAAACAGACCATGTTTTAGGGACAGCTTCAAATATTGCAAACATAATATGTGTCCATAGCAGCAGCATAAAAGAAAAACTACAAAAGAAATGTCTGAAACATATGCCATTATCAGGATTAAATATCAACAAAAAGTTTCACTTTGTTCATTCCAAACATAGATAATAAAATTTGTTTGTCCTTTTATTTGTTTGTTTATTTCAACCATCTGGTACCCGGTTGAGTAAGTACTTTAGTTTGGAAAATTTGGATGGTTTGGGATGGAATTCTAGTATCAATAATAATATTGATTTATCTCTAAGCACTTTACAATGATATTATTACCCCCGTCATCGGATGCACTTTGCAATCGATTCATCACACAAAGTGCACATTTCCCACTCCCTGGGGAGCATTCCAGCCAGTCAACCTTGTAGGTGCACACAATGCTATTAAAGGAACTACATTATATCCTTCTGGGTATGAACACAGGGTAACCATCATAACCAATTGGAGGTGTGACGGTGCAGTTACCCTCTTCACTATGGGAACATGGGGCCCTGTTTCATGAAAGGGTCTTATCTCTGTACGCACACAACCGTGGTAAAACTTTGACATTTACAGCAACACGTGTTGTTTGAAAGCGTCTTTGCTTAATTATACTTCTAACCTTGTCCTTTGTGATTGGAACAAACACCATCCGTATGTCCGTATAGATCAGTCACAGTCAAGACGGTCTTAGCTAAGACCCTTTCATGAAACGGGGCCCCAAGTGCACCATGTATTAAGTCTATGGTGATTACTATAGCTCGTAGTCAGCGGGTTATATGTGACTGAGGTTTCAGCCTACTCTTTATAAATAGTAAAATAAATCAGGTTCGTTAACCCGTTACATTCGAGTTTCTGAAATCCCCATTGACTTTGTCACAACCCACCCGGTTCCTGTATTCAAGGGGTTTAACATGCATAGCTCAGAGTGTGAATCTAATCCTAGACGTCCATTCAACATCTTATCCACGGATCAGGTCATATTGCATTACCAAGCCTCCACACAAACTTCTTTCTGTTTCTGTACTGGCCCATTTGGGCAACTAAAATCATACATTTTCACATTTGACTTGCCCCAACATATAATTTGCTTGCCCGCATACTCTTTGATAAGAATTAACATTTTTCTCTCACCGTTGAACAATGATTTAGTTGCCCAATTATGCAACCAAACCAGACCATTTATCACATTTTACTTGCCCGATATTTACTAGCCCAAAGCAATCAAGTACTAGTAAGTGCTAGTGTCGAGCCCAGGTATTACAGTTTGAATAACTGATTGGAATTTGAAGAAATGGAAGGATTTTCTAGGCCGACCCAAATGAACACCCTCTAACCTGATGATTACTCAACTCTTAGACAAACAAAAAACAATATTAAATATATACGATTCTAAAGTGAACAAATGCATTTATAAGCAAGTCTCCATACAAGCTTACCTTCGTTCTAATACTGTAATCCTGTTTTCTTTACATACCTTTCATACTCATGAATTGCATATGCAGAATTCACCATCAAACAAATGGAATGTAAAACAAGAACAATATTTGCAAAATCATTCTTAGCAAATGGCAGTGATATATTATGCTAGAAAAAAAAACATAATTACATTTATCATAACTTCAGCATATGAATAACGATAATATGGTCTTTAATCAGTTTGATTTACATAATGCCCTACATGAAACAGGCCACTTGGTTTCCGATATGATATTTTCCATAAAATACAACACTTGTGGTAAATATTGGAGTGGCCCTAGATGTTGTAAAATCCAATTGTAACTACCATAGCAACAGCTACAATGCTCCATGCTGATTGGCTGGTGATATATATAGCTACAATAATTGGATATTTACATAATTTGAAAATTTGTATGAAACAGGGCCCAGAATTTACTAAACTGAACTGAACACCTTAGTATGAAATGCAGATTTCTATCATACACTCTACTCTAATGGCACCCATAGTATATAATAATCTGTAATATGCAAAATCCAAGCTCAGATATATACGGTAATTGAAAGAAAAGATCCCAAAGACATAAGGGATCTAGTAACATTGTCCAAATCCTCAAAATCCAATTGGAATTCTAGCGGTTCCCTCATACCTTGTTGTATTTGTATTAACAATAGAAGCATGGGACAGGTTTGGGTTTTTTTCGAATTTCCCTTTCAAAAAAAGATATTTATGATTGATGTGTTCAGATGTTAAACTATCCACTGGATAATGGTAACCATGAACAAAGTCAGTGCAAAGAGTAAGTGAATATCACTTTGCATTTTTTGCCCGTTACTCGGCCATATAATGTTAGTTTAAGGCTTGACATTTTTTCATACAATATCCAGTGGACATATCAGATAACAATATACATTGTATCAACCGTTCATCACTTTTTGCACATGTCAACGCTCAGTTACTCGATCCCTCTACGGGAATGCTGTAAAAAGACACTACTGCAAAGACAGAAACACTACATTGACCAATGTCAAGAAGAAAAAAACCTTGAGGGATTGTGACAGGGTTCATACACATAATGGCTTGTATTCACAAAGGAGGTTTGTACAAACCATGGTTCAAACCGTGGTTTACATCTATGGAATGCCAATTGTAAACTGATGGAGAGAGAATGTGCACCATCAACATTGTTAACAAGTAAGGAATTTACATTCTCTCTCCATCAGTTTACAATTGGCATTCCATAGATGTAAACCATGGTTTAAACCATGGTTTGTACAAACCTCCTTTGTGAATACGGGCCTTTATGTCCAAGTAAACTTCCATGACTTTTGACGACCTTTACAGCAAGAACAAGGTTCTTGGACTTCTTTCAGTAATTTTTGTAAACAATTGGTGCAATACATGAAAGTGAATAGGTTGGCCTACATTGTAGTATTAGTCCATTGCAATTCAATGACATTCCATGACCCATGACATCATTTTACAACTTTCCCTGACTTTCAAGGCCTTGAAAACACCAAAGTCAAATAACATGACTTTCCAGGTTTCCAGGCCCTGTAAAAACCCTGTGTGTTTTACCATGTTTTGTTTATACACAGAGGTCTGACATATGAGCAGGGCACTACACGCTAAGCAGACCATAATTTCTGACCTTAGCAGCTTGATGCATCACTTCCAGAGAATCAAATCCATCTCATCATTGCAAGCATTGGGGTGTGTCAGCCCCAAACTGATGACACAACCAATAACATGTTTTTCAGAGCTTAGAACTAGACGCAGTGCTAAAAATTTGTATCGCGCCACAAAATTTCATCGACTGAAATCCCATTTTCTTTGCTATTTTTCAGTCATATTATATTTCTGGTCAGTTTCTCTATATGTTTTAACACAATTTCATTGATACATAATGCCACAGGCCTGACTGGGCAACCAAATATAACATAGTTTGTTATATTTGTCGTGGTTCAGGGCCACCATATTTTTGTTTTACTTGCCTATAACTGGGCCAGAAGGCAAAAGAGTAAATTTCAAGCATTGCTGGGGTACAATGTTCTATTATTTTCTAGCATCTGCTGTTTCTATTGACGTCTTTGCTAAAAGGACGTCATCTGGCAATAACTGGCACACACACAAAAAATAACAATGCAGAACAAAACAAAACCTTACTGCATCCTGATTGTTCCTGTATAAAATAATGACACTAATGTCATCACACAAGTACAATGGAAGAGATTCCAAATCACTCTGAATGAAAAGTAGAATAATTTTGACGAGTTGTCTCATAATAACGATTGCACTCCTAACACATGTTCTCTCTCCTGCCCTCTCTTATATTTAGAACCTTGATGATTGCTTTCCAAGTCAGAATTTGTTCGCTCGCTCTCTTGCTGAAAAGAGTTCCCTTGATCGCCATCAGGCATGACCATTACTACATCTAGCAATAATGACGCAGATCTGTTCATGTCAGCGGTGATAAAAAACAGGTGCAGTGTGGTTGTACAAAGGGGTAATGTAATGTCATCATAACACATGTTCTCCATCCTGCTCTCTCTCATGTTCAGAGCTTTGGCGATTGCTTTCTAAGTCAGGGTTTGTTCGATCGCCATCGGGCATGACCGTCACCACATCGGGTAACGCCTGCGCTGACCTGTTCATATCAGCAGCGGTGGGAAAAACTGGTGCAGCATCATCGTACGAAGGGGGTGGGGAGAGTGGTATCGGGATTGGCTCCCTACGCACCTGCGCCTCCCCTCCAGACGAAGGGTCTTGCTCAGTGACCACGCGCACCGTGCTGGGCGGCAATGCAAAGGCATTGTTGTAGGACGGAGGGGGAGAGGTTGGAGGCGGCGACTGCGGCGGGAGACCGTCTAGCTCATCATTAACCTGCGTGTACTCGTTCGGGTTGCTCAGGACGTCGGTGTACGAGGGCGGTATGCTCGTTGCCGCGGCCGCAGCTCTTTCTTGCTGATCGACCAGGGCGTACGTGTTGGCACCATTGCGAGTGTTGTCGTTGACCGTCTCGATGTTGGAGTTGACGCGAAGGCGGCGCATGACACACGCGCAGAACATGCAGCCGAGGCACATGACGACTAGCACGGCTATGAGAATGGTGGCAGACCCTATGCCCATGTCCAGATTGGTTGGCCCAGCTGGAAAATGTAGACAAACACAATCGGGTGCAAACATTAGGAGCAGATTTTATGTGACACATACAAACCAAAACATAACTAAAAGTGCATTTTAAAGCATATACAACAGAAATTATTTAATTATACATAAAAGCAAAACATGTCTTTGCGGCCACCTGTCTATAGCAGTAAACCTGCCTATATTGGCCACCAAAAGTGATCTTCAGACGAGATAAACAATGTTATGGCACCTGTCTAAAGAGGTCACTTGTCTCCCTTGAGTGGTCACTATAAAACAGGTTTGACTGTACTACTTCTAACAAGGGGTTGGATGAGAGGTCACCTGTCTACAGTGGCCACTTCTCTTGTCTCCATTGAGTGGTCACTATTAACAGGTTTACAAGGGGTTGGATGAGAGGTCACCTGTCTACAGTGGCCACTTCTCTTGCCCACAAAGGTAGCGTAACCCAGGCCAAGCTCTCTGCAGATCACATGACCCATTTGGATGGAGCGCTGACTGGTGCATACATCCACCCAGCTGCCATTGGGGGCGCTCAGCTGAAGCCATCCAGATGTGGCATTGCTGCCAATTAGATGCACTGTAGGAAATAAAACAAAGAAACATTGAAATTTAACCCCCCTTGACTATGAAAACTGGGTGTGCTGTGTACAAAGTCAATGGGGATTTCAGAAATTTGTAGGGAACAGGTTAAGACAATCTTTTAAAACGAAAGATCATCTAAAGAAAGTACATAGCTTGCAGGAGTAATAGTAGGCGGTGCATGCGTCTACCCATATTCTATTGGGGTGCTAAGCTGAAGCCAACCTGACATAGCATTGCTGCCACTTAGACGCACTGGGGAAAACAAAGAAAAGAACATGATTATAAGACATCTTGGGGAAAGGGTGCAACAGACCAGAATAATAATAATATGAACATTTATATAGACCAGGTTTGTTAGTACCCAATGCTCGAAATTGGCACAGGCCCACTGGCCCGGTCCACTGGCCCGGTGCCACTAAAATTAGCTTCAGGCCACCAAATGTCATTGATGCTTAATGCCACTGGCCCTAAATATGTTGTTTTTACTTCCCTGCTTGGAAAACAAGGGGAAAACAATACAATGTAGTTTCTAGCTTGGTGTACATGTGGTGGATGTATTTTCCCTCCGTTCTTCGCTGCATGTGATGCCAACCCGATCCCACTTGGCCACTTCCTCCTCCTCCAGGTGAGTTGTATAGTTGACGTGGGCAAAGTCCACTAGTCTGTAATCCAGAAGATAATATCTCACTATGCTAAACATTATGTTGTAACGATGCACTTCAAAATAAAATTGAAAGTGTTTGTATCCTTATCTCTCTCTTGAATTCAGTGCTGCTCCAATGGTTTCCCAGTATCCAATCAGGGGGGTGTTTCACAAAGAATCGAAGTTGAACTTAACACTAAGTTGGACTTTACTATTATGGAAAGCCATTTGTAGCCTTGGAATAAAACATATTCAAATAAAAACAAATCCAAGTATTTAAAAAGTATTGGGTCCTCAGCAAGCGCATTCTGGGATGTATAAAGTGAGGGTTGGTTTTCTGTAGATTGAAGTAGTCTGTTCCATTCAGTGGTGGTACGAACGAAAAAATGAATTTGCGAAGGCCTCAGAGTTAGTGTGTTGATGTAAGTACGGAAAATAATGTAAAATATTACATGACTTCAGGGACTTTCCATGTAATGTTTTACATTATTTTCCGTACTTACATCAACACATAGTTGATGTCTTGAGTATCATTATGGAGAGATAACTATCACAGAGATCTAGATGATATTGGCATTTTCGAATTGAATAAGAAACACAGAATACAAAGGAGAAGGGTGGAGATGCTATAGGTATGAGAGGAATGCCAAAGAAAGATTGAAAGAACTGATCCAAACCTTACAAGTAGTATCTATCAGAATAGATGACTGCACCATCCCAAACTCTGAGAAAGGTGTTGTTGGTTGTTGCATCTCACTCCCCCCCCCCCTCCGATTCGGTCCTCTAACATGCTAACTGCCCTCACCTTTCATCATCCTCCTTCATCTCTCAACGGTGTTGGGGCAGCTCACTCCAGACCCCCTCCGATCAGGTCCTCTAGCTGTCCCCACCTTCCATCCACCTCCTTCATCTCTCAATGGTGTGGTGGCATCTCACTTCAGCCTCCACCGATCCGGTCCTCTAGCTGTCCACACCTTCCATCCCCCTTCCTCATCTCTCAATGGTGTGGTGGCATCTCACTCCAGCCCCCTCCGATCCGGTCCTCTAGCTGTCCACACCTTCCATCCCCCTTCCTTATCTCTCAATGGTGTGGTGGCATCTCACTCCAGCCCCCTCCAATCCGGTCCTCTAGCTGTCCACACCTTCCATCCCACTTCCTTATCTCTCAATGGTGTGGTGGCATCTCACTCCAGCCCCCTCCAATCCGGTCCTCTAGCTGTCCACACCTTCCATCCCCCTTCCTCATCTCTCAATGGTGTGGTGGCATCTCACTCCAGCCGCCTCCAATCCGGTCCTCTAGCTGTCCACACCTTCCATCCCCCTTCCTTATCTCTCAATGGTGTGGTGGCATCTCACTCCAGCCCCCTCCAATCCGGTCCTCTAGCTGTCCACACCTTCCATCCCACTTCCTTATCTCTCAATGGTGTCGTGGCATCTCACTCCAGCCCCCTCCGATCCGGTCCTCTAGAGGTCCTCACCCACTCTCCTTCCATCCTCCTTCATCTTGCGATTCTCCAGGTTATGGCACCATCATCACCCTGTTTATTGATTTTAAAAGGGGGGATATAGTTATACTTTGCAAGATTGTGATAAATAGACCTATTTTCTCCTTGATTATGCGATTACTACAGACTTGATATCTAGAACACTGCGTTACTGTCGGCAATAGTTTAGTTTTTGTTATAGGTTGTAGGCTGGATTCTCACATCTACGAGCCTGACCTTGAAGGAGTCGAGATGAAACATTGATAAATATAGAAAGATATTAATTTCTCCACATAATCCCCATCTACAACCACACGTTTTTCAGCATGCTTCCTGAGGGCTTCCAAGATCTCCTTGAAGAAGTCCCTGGAAAACCCTTCCAAAACCTGTATGACAGCAGCTTTTATCCTGTCGTTGCCCAAACCCAACCTCAGACGGTCAGAGACTCAGAGCCTTTTCTCCATCTGTGGAAAGAGATGTTAATCTGACGGTACAGGAATAAGGTAGATGTGGCAATACCTCTAACCCACAGTAGATAGTCGTATTAATTGCTGAACAGGCGTTGATGAATATTACCAAACAACTAGAACTATAGAACTAGAACTAAAACAGCAGCTTTTGTCCCAGCGTTGTCATAAAAAGCGACATCAGAGCCGTTTCTTCATCTGTGGGCAGAGATATTAGTCTGACGGCACAAGGTCCTTGGGAATCTATAAGGTGGATGCAACATAACATGAACCCACAGTCGATAGTTGTATTATGCTGAACAGGCGTTGAGTATTGCCATACAACTAGAACTATTACTTACATCTTTAGCAGTGACGTAGAGACTGTTCTTGTCTGCTCTGTATCTAGACTGATTGGTATTTGGTGATGAGAAGGCCCTGGTCTTGGACCCATGGCTGTCCAGGAATGCGTGCAACACACCACCTGACTGGAGACTAGAACTGGAGAACTAGAACTGAAACTATTTACATCTTTGGCAGTGACGTAAAGACTGTTCTTGTCTGCTCTGTATCTAGACTGATTGGTATTTGGTGATGAGAAGGCCCTGGTCTTGGACCCATGGCTGTCCAGGAATGCGTGCAACACACCACCTGACTGGAGACTAGAACTGGAGAACTAGAACTGAAACTATTTACATCTTTGGCAGTGACGTAAAGACTGTTCATGTCTGCTCTGTATCTAGACTGATTGGTATTTGATGATGAGAAGATCCTGGTCTTGGACCCATGGCTGTCCAGGAATGCGTGCAACACACCACCTGACTGGAGACTAGAACTTAAGAACTAGAACTGAAACTACTTACATCTTTAGCAGTGACGTAAAGACTTTTCCTGTCTGCTCTGCCTCTGGACCGATTGGTCTTGGGTGATGAGAAGCTCCTGGACCCTAGGCTGTTCAGGAATGCGTGCAACACACCGCCCGCCTGGAGACCACATCGGAGTAACCTGATCAGGGAAAAAGTGGCCACAGAAATATGTAGATAAAAATATGTCTTGATGGTTAAAAGTAAGTACAATAAAGTGAGAAATATTGTGGGACAGTCATGTCAAGAGTTGGATCAGTGTCATGGCATAGGAAGTATTTCATTGTCTCTAGACAGATAAAGTATCCAATAAATATTGTATATAAGTAAATATGTACGATGAATATTCCAGATTCAAAGACTCTAGAAGATAGATAACTAAGGGTATTCAGTAAGGAAAAATAATCACATAATCACCAAACACAAAAAGTAAATACCCCCCCTAAACAATAGCTCATAATTTCATAACCAAGAACCGTTTCAAGATTTCGTCTGGCCATAATATCTCTATGGTAGTTAGAAAAACAATGTGTAAAAAGAGGTAACCATTTTATCCATGATTTTCACACAAGATGTACATAACAACTGTAAAAATATTATTGTAAGATGACATCTTGACACAATCGACGGTTAAGAAATTATGAGCAGTTGTTTAGGGGGGTAGTTACTTTTTGTGTTCGGTTTATATGGAATTCACAAATTACTCAGCAGACATATCGGACTTGTGTTACTAGTAGTTCTTTGTCAACAAATTACTATACCTTTAACCCCTACAATTGACTAGATGCACTCTTGCATGTAAACAAATTCTATGTACACACAGCATTTGTTGTAATAGGCATTTAATGATTGATTTAATGTACAATGATTTGGTATTCATTTATGTTATGGTGTTTTACTGTTCTTTATTTTGTACTCTACAATATTGTTTGAATTGGAATGGGAATGGGAATCAACTGGAGGGTGCACGCCCCCCCCCCCCCCCCCCCCCGGCAGTAGAGTGCGCGGGTGAATACACGTGTATAGACTATATCGTCCGTACAAATGTGCACGCCCACACGATACATTTTACTTTGGACCCTTGCACTATTATTAGCTGATCGACTCACGTTGACAATTAGGTAAGCAATTTGATTGAATTATTACTTTATAATTTGTATGTGCCAAAGAACATAATAAATAGTATATGAAGTAAAAAGTAAATATAAAAATAACTGAACACAGGTCAAATCACAATCATTTCAAATTATTGGGTGTCGATCTCCTCCTCATGCATACATGGAACTTTACACATGGGACTATAGTTTATGTATGTTTCTATAGCTGTGCAAATTTCTAGATATTCTTCTTAATCTTATCTTCAATCGTTCCTGGTATTTTTAGTTCCTCATTTAAGGTACCAAATTGGACCACAGTATCTTTTCAAATAAAAATTTCTGTCTTTTGAGTGCCCTTAAGTATAATCTTGAAGGAATCAAAACCTCTTCTTCTCTCCCGTTTGCTGCAACACAAAAATAGTTTTGCTGGCCGATTCCTCCCTTCATTTACCAGCAAATGCAAACAAATGTTTGTTTATGTGATTCACAATTCTTATAATTTGATAATAATTACCAACTCTGTTGTTTTATAGACCGCAAAATGTAGAAAAATAAGGTTTCCTAAAACATTGCGTTCAACTGTTGAACGGAAATTGGATATTGTGCAATATAGTCAGTGTGCAAATGGTGTATTGCGTGTAAATGCACGAAACTTCATCCGAGTACATTGAGCATGCAATGACAAAAGCTGTTGTGGAATCTGCTGATATGTCAGTGGTTATGTAACCCGCTTTTGTTGGTGTAAATTCACATTACGTTTCATATGGTACAGTTGGAAAATATGGCAGCCTCCAGTGTTCAGTCAAAACAGAAATAGCGGTCTAAAAAATATACACCCAAGAGGAATTTACAACTAGATGTGACAGAATTAGTGCTTCAGTAACACTTAGTGAAAATGCCAGCGGGACAGGTTTCGGTTTTTAAAATGTCCATTTCGTTCAAAATATATTTTTGATTGAAGTGTTCAGATGTTAATTAAACTATCTACGGGATCGTTTAAGCCGTGTACAAAGTAAACTTGCAATGAGTAAGTGAATATATAACTTTGCATTTTCGCTCATTTCTCGGCCAAAAAACATCCAATTAACATAAATTGTTCACACATTACTTTGTGGCAGATCAGATCACACCAATACACATTTTATTAATCACTCATACCTTTTTGCACTTGTCAACAAAATTACTACATCCCTTTAAAGGGACAGCCCCTCTTTTGCAAGCCAAATTTCAAAAGTTGCGAAGTTATTGTCTTATATGAAAGATAATGTCATTTAATAGCATGCCTGAAAAAATTAGGGCTTGAAATCTCATTTTCGTGGAGTTATAGACCTAAATCTAATAAACCATCGTCCAACGGTTAATTGTGCAAGATACGTGTATTCACCCGTCGAGAAAGTTCGCCCACGGATTCTAAGGAGTGCCACAGCGCTATGCGTGACCCCTAGGTGACCAGCGCAAGCTACGTGACCCGCGCATACATAACTAACAATAGGTAAGCGATTACTAATAGACCGGCAGCCCAGAGGTCTTTTGTGCATCGAAAAGCGTACTGATTGTTGAACATATGAATATTTAGAGGAGAATGTAACAAATCCAAAAATATGAATCTCCTGGGGTGTACCCGTGGATAAAGGGGTCCTTTGCGCCTCCAAAGTTTGACCCCTGGGGATTGTCCGATGCTTCTATTTGTTTGCAAATGTACCGTGTTCAACATCGCTGACTGCGGGGAGAGCGAAACAGAACAAAAGGATCGCTGATGCGTACCTGGCAATTTCGACAAATTTTACGTTGCCTGATTTGAAAGACGAAATACACGTTGATTCATTGGGGATTATATCTAAAACCTCTTGCAACTTTACAAATATGTCTTACAGATTACAGAATACATATTGATAGCACGTTTGAATTATGCCAAAGGCCATATAAATACATTCGAATGAACCCCATCACCAAAACAAGATCAAACATGGCTTCCACTTACAAATGAATATCACACATTAAAACAACAACCGTGTATAAAATTAAAGTAACTAGCCGAATGCAGAGGAACCAATATATGAGCGCATGGCATAGCGACGGAGGGGGGGGGGGGGGGGAGGGGGGGGGGGGGGGGGGGTTGACAACTGCGGTAACAGAGAAATGTATCAATAGAGCCTTTACTCCGTGCAGTCGTGTTCAGAGTGGCAGATGGTTGTCATGGGATATCTTTTGTTCTCTTTCATGAGAACAATTTTACAACCATCGAATCAAGGAATTTCTAATCGATGTAACAAGAATAATAAGTAACCATTCAGTCCTTTCAATTCGATGAATACACGTCTTTCTCACTTGACCGTAGTATTGCACATGTGAAAAACGTAACTGTGAACAGGGAGCAGGGGCCCGATTACGGACCAGCGACAATTTACCATGGTAATTAGCATCATTGGCTCTAACTCATTGATGTCAATATGCTAGAATTACGTACAAATCAATAGAACGTAGCAGAGCACACATACTGCCCTTACTCATTCAACCGTAAAGCGTATCTAGAGATCAGTGGAACTAGGTCTGGTCCTGGGTCATGATCGTGCTCTCGGCCACTGGTGTATTGGCCTCTACATGCAGCTTGGATGCCAATACACACATATAATTGCCTTTTGTCTGACTTTGTGCAGCGATTTTCCCCCTCTATGTAGGGAAATGTGGAAGCTCCGCTTTTATAAACATAACTTTTGCGAGTCGATTTTCAATATTCAGAGGCATCTGCAGGATAATTTAACGGATGACATTTGTATCCAATATGTATTCTGTAATCTGTAAGACATATGTGTTAAGTTGCAAGAGGTTTTTGATATAATCCCTAATGCATCAACGTGTATTTCGTCTTTCAAAACAGGCAACGAAAAATTGCCAGATACGCATCAGTGATCCTTTTGTTCTCTGTTTCGCTCTCCCCGCAGTCAGCGATGTTGAACACGGTACATTCGCAAACAAATAGAAGCATCGGACAATCCCCAGGGGTCAAACTTTGGAGGCGCAAAGGACCCCTTTATCCACGGGTACACCCCGGGAGACTCATATTTTTGGATTTGTTACATTCTCCTCTAAATATTCATATGTTCAACAATCAGTACGCTTTTCGATGCACAAAAGACCTCTGGGCTGCCGGTCTATAAGCAAAATAACCAAACCTCGCTTAAACTGGCTACATGTAATTATATATTCTTCATTTTTTAGATCTTTTTCCGTGACATACAAGAATAAGTGCAATATTGTTGTAATATTTTGCTAAATCAGTTAAACTACTTTATTGACCGATATATAGTTTGATGGAGGGACGCATTCGCTTTTCATTCGTAGAATCCAAATTACAGGGCTGTTCGATCTGATTTTGTGTGTGTGTGTTACATTCATCCCCATCCGTCAACTGGAAACTGTTCAGATGTTTTGTAAAAGAGGGACTGTCCCTCTAATATGCGCGCATCATACTATATCATCAACCTGCTAAGTACAGGTAACACACTGTATGTAATAATTAAATTATATTCTCAATGCATGTGTCTGATTGAATGCTCTTTTGGAGATTGCGTCAAGTATTTTTTTAAAGCTGAAACAAGGTTTCCGCACGCAGAATCACGAATTTGAGGGCATATTTACATTTTAGTGAGCATATTGATTTTTATGTCCACTCTGTCAACCAATCAGCTTGCAGGATTTTCAAAGTGAGGTATATATTGATAAATATACAATAATAAAATCAGAATGAAAGTCAAATCAACACACACATTATAATTGCAGGGTTGCCAACTCTCACGCATTGAACATGAGACAAAGAACGCATTTTACCCCTTTCTCACGCTCTCTCGCTGATCTTTGAAATTCTCACGCCCAGGCCTAAAAATGATAACAATTAAAGATTATAGATGTTTTCTTTTAGTTTACACATTTTTATAAGCACTTCCATCAAGTTAAAGTACTGTTTTTTATGTTACAAATAAACAAAACTGAGCGTGAGATGCATCTCGTAACTAAGTATACCCATGGTCATCATCATGTAATATTTTGTGAGCGTTTGCAGCACCATGCATGCGCACCCCGGCCACACATAGCATGTCAACGGTGCTCTGAAATTCGAAAGCCGCTGGCCACTGCACTACAGGAGTGATTTTAGCAGCGTTCGTATTACTACCGTATGTCAAAAAAAAAATTACAATCAGACTTTCTGCAACGATAACTTTGAAGATAGTAGATCACTCATAATGCTATTTCAGGGTATGAAACTATAACTTATTACCTGCATTTAGCAGAAAATCCTATTCGATTTGCTTCAGTGGTCATGGAGAATGGGGATCTTTGTAAATCATGTCATGGGTCCGTTTCTTCCAAGTTTGACACTTGGATGCTCTTGGCACCCATATGAATATAAATATTTTGCTCACAACTGTCAGGGCAACTAACAAATTAATTCAAATTCTGTGTATACCTTTACATCAATGGTGTGTACTCGTGTGAGGTTTTGTTGTTGAAAGATGTATTGATCTCTCAACAAAACAAACAGATAAGAGAAAGCCATAAAGGAGGATGAGCTCAAATCCGGTCGTCCATGAGTTAATGATTTAATTTCTCTATTTAATCATTCATTTTCACACCTTACCAACGTTTGCAAAACTCAGAAATATGATTCCCTTTTACTTCATTTCATTCATTATGTATTTAGTTAGTTGAAAATGAAAGGAAACAAGCAGTCACTTTCTTAAAAGATATTTTGGTGGAGAACACAATGAACAACTTCGTATAATTTGTAAGGCATGAACACAATGGACAACACATCTCCTTACAAAACCTGGAGAGAAGGGACATCTGACATGATTTACCAAGATCCCCAAGATTTACCAAGATCAATACATCTTTCAACAACAAAACCTCACACGAGTACACACCATTGATATAAAGGTATGCACAGAATTTGAATTAATTTGTTAGTTGCCCTGACAGTTGTGAGCAAAATATTTCCATTCATATGGGTACCAAGAGCATCTAAGAGCATCCAAGTGTCAAACTTGGAAGAAACGGACCATGACATGATATACAAAGATCCCCCATTCTCCATGACCACGGAAGCAAATCGAATAGGGTTTTCTGCAAGATGTAGGTAATAAGTTATAGTTCCATACGCTGAAAAAACATTGTTTTGTCCGAATGAAATTTTTGTTGGGACATACGGTAGTATGTCAGGCCAGGCCCACCCCTGCATTTAAAGGGCACCATCACCCCAAAATAATATTCTTATAAATGAAAGGTAACATCTTTAGGAGTCCATCAACAACTTCACAAAAATATGTTTCCAGAAAAAAGAAGAAAAAAATTGGTAAATGCATCACCATTCTAAAGCATGCGTTCATGGGTCTGCATTTACGAAGACTACTTTGTCCAGAGCGAACAAATCGTCCGGGATTCTATTGTCTCCAAACGTACGCATGAATAGCATTGGCGCACTCGCAAATGTTTGGCCCGTACGGAACCAGGAAATAATAGTGGTTCCGTAAGTGGTGGTAATTAATTGCTTTGTTTATGAATTACAAAACCCTTTGCTAAATGTTGGGTATCTATTTAAAATCACAAAACTATACTAAATCATATATATAATTATGTGTTGTTCTTTGCCTGGTGGGCCCCTTTAAAGGTGAATGACAGTAGTGAGAAACGCCCCACCCCCTAAAAATGAAATGTACGCTCTTACTACCAACCATGTAATATGGGATTATACAAATTTGGCCAAGAAACCGTCTACTAATTGATATATTTGCAAAATTATAAATTGATCTGTTGCGGATTGATATCGCCAATGCGGAATCGCGCATACGCTACGTGTCAATGACCGCGTGCGTTTGCTATACAGGCTTGTCCCCAGCTTGTTGATATCTCCAGTCCAGCGCTAGCGGCGCGGACAGGTGCGAACGGGCGTTGGATTTATACATTTCACGGGCGGGTATTGGATTTCTTCCAATATTTCTGCATTTAACGCATCGTTAGGTTTGGATTTTACCACACAAGCCCTTTTTTTATACTTATTCAACAATATTGATCAATTATAAATATTTCCTGTAACTTTCCCAAAACTGTTATTCATCTTTAACCACTTGACTGCTATTGGCTTACTGTAAATCTCTGTGCAATGCCCTAAGCATGTACATGTACGTGGTACCCACAGGCGGGCGAGAGCGAGAGCATGTACATGTACGTGGTGAGCAGTCAAGTGGTTAAGTCAAAGGGATTATACTGTAAATCGCCACTTTGGGTTTAAAGTATGGCATATTAGGGGCAGATGTGTGTCATGTTTGTGTAAATATTATTATGTTAGAACTGTAAACATCTGATGAGAGCATAGACATTTTATTCTTTGTTTTTTCGATTCATGACAATTCAGATTCTAAATTTCCTTCACAGGTATGGCATGACATGAACCAAATTGCACCATTTCAAGTATATAAATGCAAAATCTTCCCCATGGAAGGGGGATACCCCCTCCCAAACCCTCCCCCTCTGGCTCTGCCCCAGCCCTCGGTCGCTTCGCTCCCTCGGGACTCATTCTTGGTTGTATAGGCTATGTTGTTGGATCATACATAATGTGGCATATCGTCGCTGGGCTGTTAAAACCTCGTATCTCAAATTTTGGTGAAAAATTACTTTTTTTGATAAATGGGAAGTTCAAGGTATAATTCATCTTCTAATAACCACATGTTTTTTTTCTAATAACCACAATTCATCTTTTTGAAAACCTTGTATCTCATTTTAGGATTTAGTTCGAAAACCATGTAACTCAATTTCCCGCCTTCCAAATTATTTTTCTTGCATTTCAACCATTTCATATCGAATTGATTATCAAACATATAGTCTTAAGTTCAAATAACATAGCCTACGCACATAATTTGTTAAAATAAGAATGTTTTTTCGCTCTCCTCAAAATTTTGTTTTTTTGAGATACGAGGTTTTAACAGCCCAGCGACGATATGGTTTATGTTGAAACTGTGTATGACATATTTGTGTGTGTGACGTGTTGGGGTGCATATTTATTAGTGTGTTTTTGTTTTCTTCGTGAAAAATATATTTAAAATTTCTGGTCGATCACAACACGCTTACCCAGATACAGTTAATCTAGGTAATCTAGGTATGCACCAGATTGCACAATTTCAAGTCCATAAATGCAAAATCTTCCTTACCGTGGGAGAAGGATACCCCCTCCCAAACCCTCCTCCTCCCTCTCTGCCCCAGCCCTCAGTCGCTTCGCTCCCTCTGGACTCATTCTTGGCTGTATGTTGTTGGATCATATATAATGTTGCATATATGTTTGGAACAATAATATTTGTGTGTGTGTGTTGGGGTGCATATTATTTGTGTGTCAATTATTTGTTTTCTTCGTGAAAAATATATTACATCTTTCTGGTCGATCAAATCATAACACGCTTTCCCAGATACAGTTAATCTTAAGCCCGAATTTCCTATCTAGGTATGCACCAAATTGCACAATTCCAAGTCCAAAAATGCAAAAGCTCCCTACCGTGGCAGGGGGGACAGCCCCCTCCCACCGCTCAGTCGCTTCGTTCCCTCGCAATGTCTCATCACTCTCACCTCTGGCTCAAAGTTGGCAACCCTGTAATTGCAGTGGCGCAGGGGAGGTTGACATATTGGAAAGAAAAGAGTTAACCGACTAATAGGATGTGAATATAATGTGGGACACGTTGCAGAAAGAGATACAATCGATCGTAAGTTACAATTAATTGTAAGTCAGATCATGTGTTCTACAAGCGCAAATCTGATTGGTTGAAACGCGCAAAGTTTCTGACTTACAATCGATTGTAAGTTGTATCTCTCTCTGCAACAGGGCCCTTATCAGATATATACAATGGATTCTGCCCATAGGCAAAGATAGCAAATGGTGAGATGCATTGATATGGCACATTTAGTCCAGAAAGTTTTCATTTTTTAAAGAATAAATATTTGTAGCTTGATGAAATTGCCGGAACAACATTCTCTAATTTTCTTTCTCTTCCAAATCATAATCTCATTTCTGCAGAGCCATGGAACTCACAGGTGCTTTGTTATGCCTATGCGCGATGTTTGCTCACTTTTCTGTGAGCTTTCTGTGTGAAATTGGCCAGTTTCACTATGATGGTGGGTGCTATCCTTGCCATAGCAACCTGTGCTCAACTGACCCCCATTTCTGTAGTGACTGCCCAGGTAAGGATTAGTGCTAGTACTTCATAACAAATGTAACATATATACAGTTAAATCTGCTTTAGCGACCACCTGTATATAAAGACTACCCATCCATCTAGAAAACTTGTCTCAACTCCCTTGAATGCAGTTTTAAACAAATTAACCAATGTTGTTGAAGTTTGTTTCATTTTTAAAATCATGTGCTCTTCCAAATAATACACTTAGTTTTCCATTACCGCACAAATTAATCATTTATCAAAGTGCCCTCTAATCTAAAACTGTAGTTTTGAATTTGAAAGAGCATACAATTTTAATGACAGAATAAACTTTATTTGATCAAAATCGGTTCAGAAATGGCTGAAATATCCATAAAGATAGCAATTTGTAATAAATGTGGGGCCCCACAATTATTCAACAATTTTGAACCAGCCTTTAAGATTTAAAAAAAATGATTCCTCTTTTTAAAAAATTACAAAATATGTTTTTAGATAGTTGTTGATTATGTCGCTATCTAATCACTATTTCAACAAAACATCACAATGCACAATATTTTATTTTAAATGGTTAAAAACCGATGAGTGTTTAGAGAGCGCCCTCTTGAGTTTTAACAGCTCCTTTTTAATGATAACAGGCTTTTTACTTAGTCATTTGTAATGTTTGTATTCCTTTTTAGCATGGTGGAGTTATTACTATAGTCTATTAGTTTGTAATGTAATGGTGCAGGTTTTGCTTATTAAAATTCAGTTTGACCAAAACTGTACTCTCTTTACCAGAACTCAACTATCCCTTTAATTTCATTGATTTGCTTTTGACATTTTTTAGTGAGATTTTCCCACACAAATCAAAATGTCAGCAGCTCGCAAATGATGTCACGATCGACAGCAATTGCGAACAATACAAGAAAATAGTATCAAATTTCAACCGGTCTTGCTATTTTTGCTCAGATTCAGGCTCTTGATTCTTCTTATTCAATTTCTTTCATAGCAAACATAAAATTGCTGGGGCGGAATTCCTCTTTACCAAACATTTTCTCTGTTGTTTGAAATTCCTCTGATGCTAACTCATCTTGTTTCAATGCATAGTCTAGTGTCTTGATTTTATTCTGACTTCTTGGAGGGATAAAAGCTTGCATGGGCTTGATAGATTATTGGGACTAAAAGTATACTAAGCTAACAAAAAAATAATAAGAATCAGACATAACTATGCATTTGATTTATAATCAAGTTGATTGGAATCTTTTGATGAAACATAACCCTTATAATGGACAGCAGGATCTGATTCAAAACTAACCATTGGCAGTGCTAAATATAATTTTAACAATTATCACAAAGTCTGTTAAATAAAGAGAATCGCATTTGATTGCAAGTTGATAATCAAATGTCCTTTAATAAAATAAAGAACTAGTGCTTGAAAAGTTGCATTGGGTTAATAGTTTATCCATCCAAGATGTGGGACCAACTGATATGCAATTTGTATGTCTACGGTTTATCCAATCGATCTACTTGTTTATTCTATGATTTTTTAGTGTCTTTCCATAATTCATTTTATTGCAGTCGAGAAAGTAAAGCTGCAGAATGCAACCTTGGCATCGGACTCTGTCTGTGTTTCCTGGGAACAAACTCATCCCCCTATCATCTCGTACAACATCTCTTGCTTCCCGGGTACGGCAGACCCAACGGCTATTCTATCCAACGCCATTGGGAGCCCAGGTAAAAAAGTAATAGTGAAAAAAGAATATTTTCCCCTATTTTGTTCATTCCTCACTAGATGGATCTTCGACTGCGCGCAGTCGAAAATGATGCCTCCCCCATTGCGCGATTTATAAATTTAGCCCAAATTAGCATATATATATAATTAGCCCTGTGAACTTTGACCCTTGACCCTGCGACCCCAAAATCTAATCAGTTCATTAGCACCCCAAGATACATACATGGGCCAAGTTTGGTTAGAATCTGTCAATTGCTTCTTGAGATAATGTGATCACAAGCTATTTTTGCATATATTGAGCCCTGTGACCTTTGATCTCACGACCCAAAATCTAATCAGTTCATTGGCACCCCAAGATACATACATGGGCCAAGTTTGGTTAGAATCTGTCAATTGCTTTTTGAGATAATGTGATCACAAGCTAATTTTCATATATGAGCCCTGTGACCTTTGATCTCATGACCCTATTTTTTGACTCTCTATAAATGCCTAGATTAGTATTACTATAAAGGGCCTTCTTTCCAAGGTAACTGACATACATGCACTATAAACTGAGCGCCAATAGAAACTTATCACTTCTTCAGAGCGGTGCTCACTAAAATCAATAGCATCAAATTTAATCATATTTAGACACAGATAAGTTATCATTTTCCTTATGAAGCATATCTGAAAAATGAAAAGGTTGTTTTTGCCAAAAAAAGAGACAAATTTGATGGATCATGCAGGTCACTTTTCGAAAATCACAGAAACTGTGATGTGAGCTGTGATGATTTTACATCCAATGTTTATGTTACCAGCGCGCGATCCGAGGCTTCGTCGGCTGCGCTTGGACCCATCGGCTTGGGACGGGCTGGCCGGCTGGGCAGAGGTGTTTGCCAGAGTAGCGCTATAGCTGGAGTGAGCTAACTTACCGCTATTAGTATTGCCCGCGCGCTGTGTCATGCACCATCGCTTACATACGTACCATAGTACACGCGTATAGCTACAGCACGTAGTGCAATACAATTGGGTCATGATTTCACTCGAAGATTACATGTAGGTGATTGATTTACCCATTTTTACCTTATCAGACACAGAAATGATTTAAAACAATAACCATACAACGAATATAAGTTGTTGTTTTATTAGTTTGACAAGTTTAAACCACCATAATTGTACAGAAAATAGTTTAAACAACCACAAAAGCATCTGTATAATACCAGTATAATATGCGGTAGAGTTCCCCCTAGGGTGACGTCACCAGAAAGACACAGTTCCGAGTGTAGTTCGGGCCTTGGTTGGAGGGTGATATTTTCTAATTTTCAATTGTGATTCGTCAACTTGTATTAAATTCTGAATTGCTCAAGGCTTGCAAAGTACAAAATTACCTTTACAATCATACCAAATTTGACTCAATTTATAATCGATCAATCTTCACTTTAAAATAAATAGTGAAAAAATAGCATGTTTATAATCAGAGCTCATAAAATAGGAAAAAATATAAATCAATTAAGGCTGAGTCATGTCGGTAATTGTCGGAACCGGGTCCCGATAAACTTTTACCGGTCGGGAACCGGTATCCCGATAAATTTTTACCGTCGAAACTCGGACCGGTAAAATCACGCAATCGTGCACGCATCGGCAAAATGCACTGTTTGGGGCTTATATTGCTCTTTTTATATGCAAATAACATAATAAATACTGAGGCTTTAATGGATTTACATATCAATCTTTACGGGAAAATAGTTACAGTATCCAGAATTAACTCAGTTTCGCATGAAAAGTTTTTTTTTTTTCGAAGTAAATTCATCGTTTGTTCACCATTGCCCATCGCAACACGGTTCACAGAAACTTAGCCCGCTAGTCTGGGGGAAACATCACATGTACGATCGCTTGTGACTGTGAGCCACTGCATGCCCTTAAAAAGTGGCTATAAATTAGCCTTTTCGCAATCAACACCATTTTGATATTCTACTTACATGATTTCGAATGGCGTTTGACAGCCGAACAGAAAAAAAAAGAGCCCCGAAACAATGAAAACAACTACTCAAAACATCGATAAAAAACGACTACATCGCTCCAATTCGCTCGTATACCCTGTGTGCAAGTTACGGGGTCTCTTTTCTTGTGCAAGATCCATCCGCCGGGGACTTCCCCAATTCCTGGCGGATGGATCTTGCCGATAGAGGGCGGACTGGAACATAGTTCCACCGGCCCAGCGTAACTTGCACACAGGGTATACGAGCGAATGGGAGCGATGTAGTCGTTTTTTATCGATGTTTTGAGTAGTTGTTTTCATTGTTTTGGGGCTCATTTTTGTTTCTGTTCGGCTGTCAAACGCCATGAAATCATGTAAGTAGAATATCAAAACATTTTTAAATGGTGCAAATGACCAAAAAACGTATTTTGAGCCACTTTTTGAATGCACTGGCTCATCAGCTGGATCATACAAAGATCCATCAGACAACTCCCCTGGAGTATCGGACTAACATTGTGTGCACATCCGCCGACAATATCGTTCAAATGACTAGCAATTTTGCGCTTCCTGTTCAATTTCTGACTGTCAAACGAAGTAATGAACCAAGAATTTCTCGAAAATAACCACTCTTTAAAGTAAATGATATCAATTGCCCCATTTTTTATTTGAATTCCGCTACATTATTGTGATAATCTTAATTTCTTTTTTAACATTTTATTTTTTAAATTTTTTTTTCGGGGCACTGTTTCCCGATATACCGAACCGGGTCCCGATTGAAACGGTCGGTAACCGGTGTGATCGACCGAACCGACTCAGCCTTAAATCAATGCACTATTTTTTCCTATTTTTGGGGGAAAATAGGCTTTGAATAGAGCTCAGCTCCACAAAGTACATACAAAATACGTTTTAAATAGTAAAAAATAGGGGGAAAATATATTTTTTGAAATTTTATTTTGACCAGGGAGCTCCTATACAGCATGCTGCAGGGGGCTGCAGCCTTGGACTGATGTCAATTTGACAGTGGTAGCTTTCCTCGAGCCGGGCAAGACAGAGTCAACATCCATCCAGCTCCAGGCCTGTAAGTACGTTAGTTGTGTTTGTTTTTTTGTTTTTTCAAAGTAATTGGGAAGTAAACTCTCAGGGTGGTATTTTCATTGGCAGGTTTAATTTAACCTCCAGGGGTTAAATTACCCAAGGTACCAAACCACTTTATGAAGTGTAGCAAAAATGCAAAAAAATGCATGTTTATTTATAAATGTGCGCTTGCTGCTTGATGCACACTCATCCTACTTTGATTTGTTTTAATGCTAAGAAGAAAGTGTTAAAATGCGAAAAAAGCAGTTGAGGGCAGGTCCAAGCTATTTGACTTGTGACGTACGGGACATTCACAGCTTTTAATTGATTATTACTAAGAGGAAGAAGCTATGATTTGGAATCTTTTTGGTGCTTTGGAAAGCTACTTGCAGTCCCTTCCTAAAATGCAAAAAAAAATAATTAAATCGCTCATTAATATTTAATTATGCTAATTAATATGCAGCGTGACGTACGGGACCAGAGAAATATTGACCTTTTTTGGAAAATTATGTATCATGAAAATGCTCTGAATCCACAGGGCTAATAGTAACTAATTTGTAATATATGCATTCAGTAAACATTCAAGTACACACTACAAAAAAATTTATTCATTCACAACTTTTTTTCCCACGATAATTAATGAAAGATAATAGGTATGCGCGTGACGTACGGAACATTTTTTCCACACTAAAACTATGTCATTTTTCTATTTTAATTTCATAATCTTTCATTTTATTTTGCAATATAATTGTTCTTATTGTATAAATCTAATATTCTGATGAAATAAAAATTAAAAATACTTCTACAAAAAATTACGATAAGACTTTTAAAAAGTGTTAATTATTGATTAAGCTAATTAATTCCTAATTAATAATTAACAAAAACATTCTTCTGAGGTAAATTACTTTTAAATTTGCCAAAAAAGAGATAAATATGAGTAAATTAAACAGAATAATCGAAAATGGGGCAACTTACATGAAATCCTATACATGGGACTGTTCAGAAGAATAAGTGATAATATTTTGTGCCTTTTTAGCACTTTCTTACAGTTTTTGAACCTGTTTGGAAGGTCTTGGTGTACTTAACCATTACTGTCTCTCCTTCATTCACATGCAATTTCACTACTCAAATTGATGGTCTAGTATTTTAGATAATTAATTAAAGGTAATTTTAAGATATTTCAAATTTCCCCCTCAAATAAAGCTATATCACGAAGAAATGGAAAACATGAATTCTTTTTAGAGATGGCTCCTGAAGGTAAGACCTATCTATTCTGAACTTCTGGAGAGCATCTAAGCATGTATTCTGCTGATGATCAGCGGTTAAAACACAAACAAATCATTTTAACCTGCCTTGCCATTGCTTTAACACTGAAAATGTCCCGTACGTCACACTTTTGTCCCGTACGTCACATTTGTTAATTAGCTAATAAAATTAAAACGAAAAATGTTTTTTCATCAAACTTGGCAAGCAGGTCAGGAGTATGATAAATTAGAACTTCACAGAATATGAAAGAAAAAATCAACTGTTTCATACTGAAATATTAGAAAATGTGCTCATTTTTGTGACGTACGGGACATAGCATTTTGGACACGCCCTAATTAGCATAATCAATTAATTTTGAAACTTAAAAATTTGGTCAACTATTGCTAGTAATTAGTTTTACTAGTCTCCATATATGAAAGTAATTCTTCATTGATTAAATAAATATTAGAAATAAAAATGTTATGTCCGGTACGTCACACTAATATTTGAAATATGCAAATAAGATGACCCCTACTCATTAAATATGCAGATTATGCAAATTTCCACACTAAAAATCTGAACTTCAGACTATTAGCTTTTAAATACCAAACTTGATATGCTAAAATGAAGATGAATGTTCACCATCAAGGGGGACATTAGCTTGGACCTGCCCATGAGTATCATCAATTTTACGGGTTTATTTGGCTTATAATGATATGGACTCATATTTGAGTGAAATTTTCTCCATACCCTCGTCAATGACGAGTGTATAAAGTGGAAGCCTTACTAAATGAGAACAAAAATAAAGAAGTTATTCCAAGGGAGATCATGGTGGCAGAGTGTAATTCACCGAGTCGTCCATATAAAACAGCGGGCTAAATTTAACACATAACACTGATGACATAAAAAGAAGCGATTTAACCCAGGCTATTTTTAACCTGCACATGAGAATTCCACCCTCATGGATTTAATTTGAATTATAACAGCTAGGCTATAAAGCGGACATAAAACCAACCTTCTATTCATTGTAGATAAACGAGGGATTAAGACAATGTATTTAATCTATTTATGTACTTCTTTGGTCAATTGGATTCTTCCATTTCAAATTGGCACTCACTGGGTTAACTATAAAGACATATTTTCCTTATCTCTTCATTGTTCCCTACTTATTTTTGTCTTCCCTTCCAGTGCCCAACAGTGCTACATCCATGGGAGGTGGACTAGTTCTAGGCGTGGCCGCGATCTCAGTACTGTACACCGTCCTTCTTTGAAGTTATTTAAAATGTGGGGATATTTCTCATATGGGCATTGTTTTTTTTTTGTTACATCTGCATATATTTTTATTTTCACATACATGTAAAGGACCAAATCTGGATACAACTATGAACATCGGACATGCTTCCAATTAAAGTGCTCTTACAGTGATTTACATATAACATGTTCTTGTTTAATATCTACACAACTATGCTTCTAGAGTCCAATAGGAACAATATTGCCTTAATTACTGTTTCTTCCTCTGCTGCACGGTAGTGCTATAGGCAGGATCCGGAGGCTTCCGTGAAAAGTGTTGCTTATAACCAAAGAAACATTAACTGCAGCAGAATTGTATAAGGTGAGAAAATAGATTTTCCTTTTTTTGCCCTCAGAGTGCTAAAATGAATTTCATGAATATGCTACGGTACCTTGTTCTTTAGGGAAAGTTTATATGAATTGATTAGACAATAGCACTCTGAGGGTTAAATGTACATGTGCAATACGCATTAGCCTTAAAGGGACTTAGTAACATTGTCCAAATCCTCAAAATCCAATTGGAATTCTAGCCGTTCCCTCATACCTTGTTGTATTCGTATTAGCAATAAAAGCATGGGACAGGTTTTGGTTTTTTCAAGTTTCCCTTTCATTAAAAAGATATTTACGATTGAAGTTTTCAGATATTGAATTATCCAACGGATCATCAAAACCGTGTACAAAGTGAGTGAAATGAGTTAGTGAACATCACTTTGCATTTTTGCTCATTACTCGGCCATATAACGTCCATTTAACTTGAAATTTTCACACAACACCTAGTGGACATATCAGATAACAACAATATACTGTACATTTTATCAACCAGTCATCACTTTTTGCACATGTCAACAAAGTTACTGGATCCCTTTAATTAGGAGGGAGGGGGGGGGGGGGGGGGGATGATGATACCTTCCTCTTTTGTCATGTGTATCATCATCAAAATTGCTTGAATAAATCACAATTGGGTTTCATTACTCTGTACGTACTTTCTACACCCCTTACAAAAAGTTCTGCAATTCAGGTTGTCCCTGATATTGTCTTACATGGAATTGATATCATTGAAAAGCCTGTTAATTCCTCTTGACATTGATGCCCCATTTGTAATGGTTATGCAATTAAGGAATGTGCATTTCACCAAAATATGGATGAAGAAATCGCATTGACAATAACGTTGTATTTTGTGACATTTCTCTTTTAACATGGCTCCATATTGAGGTCTACTGCATGGATTCCAAAATTACATAATCATTACAAATGAGGTATTGATGTAAAGGAGAATGAACAGGCTTGTCAATATCTTATTCGAATAGGTCTTCTAAAGGATCATTTCATAATAAAATAGATATCAATGTTCAAACTGAAATTGCAGTACTTTTTGTGAGGGGTTTAGTTTTGCATACATTTTGATGAAGCTTCTAGAGGATGTAAATAACAAGTTGTTATGAGTTTCAAATGTTGAGATGATATGCACAAATACATGGAGCGGTAGAATCTGCCCCCTCCCCTCTCTTCTAGCATAGTCAAATAACTGTAGTACCTCATAAAAGGGATCCAGTAACTGTATTGGTGTGATAAATATGTCCACAAAGTAATGTGTGAACATTTCACGTGAATAGGAAATTTTGGAAGGCCGAGAAATGAGCAAAACTGCAAAAAAAAGTGCAAAGTGATATTCACTAACTCATTGCACTTACAATACATTCTACAAGGCTTAAATTATCCCGTAGACAGTTTAACATTTGAACACTTCAATCGTAAATATATTTTGAATGAAATGGAAATTTGAAAAAACAAAACCTGTCCTGTGCTTTTATCGTTAAATGAATATGACAAGGTATGAGAGAACCACTAGAGTTCCGTCCAAGTAAGTTTTGAGGATTTGGACATGTTACTAAATCCCTTTCAGGTTAACGAGCCAGTACTCTTATTTTACAAATGCCAAACCTTCCATGTGTGTTTGTGCAATAAATGACCTTGTACATATTTACGGTCTATATTCATCATTTATAGATAGTAACTAAAGACATGCAGCCCTATACAATTCTGCTGCAGCTGTGTTGATAGGACACTACATGTATTTCTTTCACTTCAACAATTCATATTGAGTACTTAGGAGGATCAACCTACTGAGTACCAAGCTAGCACAGCCAATATCTTAAATAATGGATGTTGCTATGGTTTCAGTTCAATGAAAAAGAATGAAAAGGGATCACTTTGTTGAAAAAATGTGACATATTCTATTAATTCATAGCCTTTTTAGGAACAGTTCAAGAGGAGACAATTTGAAGTCATGATATACTCATACTATAGTTTCTTGGTTTTAGCTGATTTGAAAGTCTCAATTTTGTTTTTGTTTATCATGTATAGAACCTGTTTATGCTAAATAATGAAGATTAATATATCATGACCTTCTCTGTTTATATTCAAAGCTTCTAATAAATTATGTTTCAGAATGTATATGCTGTAAATTAGTGTCAGAATAAGGTGCATTATCATCTAAGTGAGGCTGATATTTTGTATGTTGTTTGTCTTAACCCCTTGACTATGGGAACCGGGTGGGTTAATTGTGTACAAATCTATGGGGATTTCAGAAACTGAAAGGGAATGGGTTAAGCAGTTTTATAAGTATTTATGGTCTTATCATTTCATGTAATTCACTTCCTAACATATTGGTGTTTGAACATTGGCACAATATAAATGCCCATATTATGTTATGTGAAAGAAAACATATTTGTGTTTCTCCAGATCCTTCAACATTGTACACGAAGTTAATCTTTGATAGCAGTTTTCTTGTACAATTTATCCCGGCGCTATATACTTCATACATCATGTTAGGTTTTTATTAAACTAAAGCTATTCTGCTTATATATCGCTAAAGATGAAATAACATATTTATAAATGTAGTTATTTATCTTTAAATGTAAGATTTTATCAAAATGTGTATTGTTTCTTCTTAATTTATAATATCCCACTGATAAAGCTCCAAGTTAAGGAAATGTACCACCTCTAGTAATTCACCACCTTTATAATTATATTTTGCATTACAATATTGAAATTTAAAATGAGCTTATAAATGTGAAAACTATACTCATGTATGTATGAAAGACAGAATGAGACACGTACGTTGTTCAAAGAGGCTGAAAGGTTTTGTTCAAATACACTTTTGTTGAGTTTATTCCCAAGCTATAACAAAAAAATAACAGTATTATGTGGTAACAGTAACAAACAAATTAATATATGTATGGTAAACAATAGAATAGAGTGAGATAATAAAAACAATATAAGAATGGTAAAACAAACTCAAATTGTTCTGAACAGGTAATTAATCAGATATTACCTCAAGTGGTCAGTGAATTTCTGTTAAGATATGAAAGAAGCAGGGCCACAAGCAAACTACACAAGTGAGATGCCTAAACAATTAGAGCTTATGAATCCTAAAAACAAGAAAAAGTAGAAAAATATTTGTATCAGATATATGCAAAAATATATGCAAGATGTATGCTGAGGATGAGTTTTACGTACTTACGGACATGTACCAGTATGTTTTCTGTTTTCAATAATTGTTTATTTTTTTTAAATCAATGCAAACTGTTTGCAAGAGATTTGTATTTGTTTATATGTTTCAGTATCCTTAATTTTTGAAATATTAATATCTACTTAAAGTAAATTTCTTGTTTTTCATTTGTTACTGAAGGGTCGTTATTTTGACATACTATAATTTGCAGACAAAATTACGCGATCAATTTGAAGATCGTATATTTGGACAGGGTCGGTGCTGGTAATTATAACAAGCATATTAGAGTGTTTGAAGGTTGACAAGTAAAAAAAAAAAAAAATCCATTTTGTTAGGTCTATTTTTTAATTGGATATTAGTTTCTCCTTTTATAGTTCGTAAGCATTACTATGTTTTCTTGCTAGCCATATTGGCCTTAATAAAGTTGGTGCACTAGTACCAGACTTCTTCTCATCAACTTTGACTTATTTGTTCTCCTTAGTTCTGGTTAGTTGTTCCTAGATGTTTGCATATGATTGCTTGCCGTTTGAACTCTTTTATTTTAATAGTTATTTTCTATACTTATTTTGTACTACACCCAGTCCACGTCTACATGTTAAGTGATAATTTACAGACTTATTACAATATTTTTTATTTTATTTTGTTTATTTTTCATATTCCTGCATGTCTCACAATAATCAATTTCGTACATTTAAAAAAAATGGAACTGTCAAAACATCAAAATAGAAACACACAGAGGTCGCAATATAAGCTAGAAGCTTGGGAGTATTAACATACCTAAGATTTTACAAGTTTTAAATATTCTTAAATACAGTAAACATAGATTAATACAAACAAACAAAAAAGTAATAAAAACAAATACAAAACATTATTTACAAGTACAGATAAAGATAAGAGTTAAGTATCTACAGTATGTTCTAGAGTAGGAATAAATTACATTGGGGTTAACAAGGGTATTCAGGGGGTTTTTTTCATCAAAAATGAGATTTTGATCTTACAATGATCCACATCCATGGGATTCTATGCTTTAAGAACATACATACTTTGTGGGGTAAGGGTAGCTATTAAATTGACTTGTTGGGGATTTAGTAATCAATGTTATAATACATTTTTAGGGCCAAAAGTGATTATTTTTCAACTTGAATTTGAGATTTTTAACTTTACTTCCTAAATAGACCTAATATTGTCTAGATGCTATTGGTCCCAGGAGATATTCTAATTGTTTCCTTTCATTATCCAGTCAATCCCTTGAGTTCTGCTTATAGGCATCATGACAATGGGCCCTTTGAAATTCAGTCATAGTATAGTCGGTCATCAGCCAAATTGCATCCTGGATCATCCTGGACATTGTATTACTGGTGACCAATTATACGGACTGAATTTCCAAGGGCCCATTGTCCCGATGCCTAGTCTCTACAAGCAGAACTCGGTAGTCTTTGGCTTTTTAGGCCGGGCTCAAGTTGAGCCACTGATGAGAATTCGGGCCAATATGGTTTCAACCATTTTTAATAAATAATTGTGCATGTGATAAATTGTTAAAATAATGATTAAATATATAGAGTTTGACAAATATTTCAAACATATTTTGTACATTTTTGAAAAGTGGGGCCTCACAATAATTGCAAATGGTTATATTAATGGATATTTCAGCCATCTCTGAACTGATTTTGATCAAAGAAAATTGCTTCTGTTATTATATATTAAAATTGTATGCTCTTTCAAATTTGTCACTCAGTATGTTATTATCTCACAAAAACATTATTTTGTGTTGCTCCCTCTATACCAAAAGTCAACTTTCCCTTTAAAACCAATTCATGATTTACCATTATTGTTTAATAATTTTTCAGATTTATAACTTTACCTCATTCCCTTTGAGAATTCTGAAATCACCATTTTAGACTTTCTATTCATCACCATCCTTATCTAGCTTACCTGTTCTCTAGGACAGCAAGTCACCAGGAGCAGTAGGGACATGAAGGGTTCAATCTGGTGACCTAGCTCTTACTGAAGATCACTCCGATTGTGTCCAACATGCTGTACGTACGTGCTGCCAAATACGAAGGGGCACAATCGTGGCTGAATCGAGGGCTGTCCATGCATTCTTCACACATCTCAGTGATGTTATCTGAGAAGATATCACAAGAAATTTAAGTTAATTACAGTTTTCTATTGATTAACAACGCCACAAACATGCTCATTATCATCATCATCATCAACACCACGGACACGGCCATGCCATCATGCATCTTCAACACCACCACCACCATCAGTTTGATCATCATCATCATTATCAATATCATCAACACCATGCATCATTATTGTCGTCATCATTGAGCTCTTCATCATCCTCATCATTATCTTCATCATCCTCATCATTATCTTCATCATCCCGATCATTGATCACTTTCATTATCTCATCATCAATCAATCATCATTATCATTGTAGTCATCATCATCATCATCATCATCATATCGTCATCATGGTCATCATTATTATCATTGTCAACATCCTCATCATCTTCATCATCTTCATCACCATCACTATTAGTATTACCATTATCACAACCATCATCTTCATCATCAATCATCGTCGTCCTTGTAGAAATGTAGACATCATTTCACATCACCATCACCATCATTTACTCATTTACTCACCCGAGATGAGATGAGAATGAGATGAGGTGTTTTATTCTAGGCATGGTCCCATTTGGTGAGGAAATTCTGTAGACAAAAAAAGGAGCATTCAATTATTAATGAGGGCTGCTGGCTGAGGCCCTATTAGGCCTTAGATTCTAAAATCTCTTGCAGAATCAGACCGGCATATGGCATATGGCGTATGTACATAATACATATCCCACCAGATTTTTTCCACAACAAATGTTCACTACCTAGCTAGGAATGACACGTTCAATGATAATACATCCAAAAATGTATGAAAATGAGTCTTGACTGAGCTATCCCTCGACCCTCCCTAGTATAACTTAGACTCCCACTTTTTCATCAATACAATACTCAAGTCTAGTATTGTGTACTAGACTAGTGCATAGACATAATTATGAACAACACTCAACATAAAGTTTATATAGTTACAAAAGTATTCAATTCATGAACATTTTAAATTTAACTTAGACTCCCACTTTTTCATCAATACAATAATCAAGTCTAGTAATTGTACTAGACTAGTCAGACATAATTATGAACAACACTCAACATAAAGTTTATATAGTTACAAAAGTATTCAATTCATGAACATTTTAAATTACAGCTCATCATGATCATCAAAAATAGCTAGCTAGGTAACTTACTACCGTGCATAACGTTCTGTTGATCAGTCTTGTCTCATCGAAAATTCTGAACATGGCGATCGAGATCGAGAGCGCGCGTCCCGGAAGTCGGAACGGCACATACGATACGTATACGGTAGGCTACCACTATTGTATTTATCCAGTGGCGTAGACAGGTTCTACGTCCTGGGGGGATGATTTGCCGTTCACCTCGACAAAGACCAATTTTTTCGCGCCCGGGACCGCCTGCCAACAATTTTCAGGACCTATTTTTTTCAGGTTACATTTTCCGCTCGCTCGCATATATTTCATAACCTCGGGTGATATTATCCTTCATAACGCGGCATCATCGTTAATAGGCCCGGCCCCACGTACACTGCTATACTGTATACATATATAACCTAACCATATACCCTAACTAAACCCTAACCCTAACCCTAATTTGGTGGCTATATAGGTCAGATTTAATGGCTATAGGTCAGATTAATGGCTATAGGTCAGATTTAGTGGCTATAGGTCAGATTTAGTGGCTAAAGTTGGCTACATAAGTGTATACAGTATAGCAGTGGTGGGGCCTAATACACGATATTGCCCATAATGCCATATCATAAGTAATAAAACGAATATGAATATGATGTTCAAAATACAAAAGGGACTTGTTGCTATCGACCCACCCGCATTCATCGCGCCTAATAACACTCGTCAATATCACGAAAACATGCCGAACTGAAGTGGTGTATTGTTTTGTGTTGTCTTGTTTTGTTTTGTTTTTTCGTTCCTCCGCATTATATCCGGACTTTTGGATCCTAGCTAAGTATCGACGTAGAAGTAGAAGTATATATGTTGCTGGACTACTCCGCTGCTTTTGACTCTATCAGCCACGATACACTACTTCAAAGATTACAATATAACTTTGGATTCAACAGTAGTTCATTAAATTGGCTACATACTTATGTTACAAATAGATATCAACATGTAGTAATCAAAGATGAGGTTTCAAGCCAACGTATTATAAACCAGGGAGTCCCACAAGGATCTGTGATGGGTCCAATACTGTTTACTTTGTATTCATCCCCCTTGGAGAACATTTTGCAGAGTTATGGTTTTGGTTATGTAGTTTATGCTGATGATACCCAGCTTTATACACTTAAACATTCAGACCTACCATTAATTATTCCTCAATTAGAGTCATGTTTAGTGGATATCAAATTGTGGTCATCAAGTAATTTGTTAAGGCTGAATGCAGAGAAAACTGAATTCCTTCATATGTCATCTCGATTTAGACAAAAGAATATAATACCACCTGTTGTGTTTAATCAGAGTTCACTGCAACCCGCAAAGTGTGTTAAAAACTTGGGTGTTTTATTTGATGAGAATTTGTCATTAGTAAATCATGTAAAAAATATTTGTAAAAAAGCATCATTTGGTTTGTATAAGCTTGGAAAGATTAGACAGTATTTGGATAAAAGCACCACTGAAAGACTTGTTCATGCTTTTGTTTTAAGTCATATTGATAATTGTAATAGTATTTTATTTGGTCTACCTGAGGTGTTATTAAGTAAAGTACAACACATACAAAATTCTGCTGCTCGCTTGATAACACGTACTAAAAGATGTGAATCCATAAGTCCAGTTTTGTATAATTTACATTGGTTACCTGTAAATAAACGAATTATGTTTAAGATTTTAGTCATTACGTTCAAATGTATACATGGAAATTCACCTGATTATATTCAAGAACTTATTAGTTTGTATAAATCGTCTAGAGTCCTTCGATCAAGTTCAAAGAATCTTTTAGTTCAGTATTCTGTTAAAACTAAGACATACGGTCAGCGGTCTTTCCAGTTTGCTGCACCTATGCTCTGGAACAAACTTCCTTACCATATTAGACAATCTGATACAGAGCATCAATTTCGAGCCAATTTAAAGGCTTTTTTGTTTGTTAATGAATTGTAAGTTTTTACTATTTTATCTTTGCTTAAATACGCTTCTATTTCTCTCTCTCTTTCATTTATGCGCACTGAGACTTAATTGTAAGATTGCGCCATATAAGAAACGACTATTATTATTATTATTATATGTCATAAGACATAACAACGAATATACCCATACAATGATATTAAAACATTATTCATATTTTTGCAAATTACCTTACCATAATTGTAGACTATTCACTGTTTTTCTATCATTTTAAAATTTGAGAATTTCACCTCCGATTTGCACCAGATACATGTAGCTCCATTCAAGTGTAAAAATTGCCCAAGCTTCCTGCTGTGGGAGGGGGGACACCCCGGCACACCCTCCCCCCGCTCGGGCGCTTCGCGCCCTCAAAGTATTTTGCCCTCCCTAAGAAAATACCCTGCCGCCGCCCCTGTAGCATGGTACAGTGTACTAATAAAGAATGTTACCAAGGAACTGCAAAATTGGCCATTGTATTACAGTTTTAAAAATGTAATATTTAAAGTTCGAAATCCTTTAATATATGGGTCCATTTGGGGTCCATTTAAAAAAAAAATCCTTAGACATGGGTCCATTTTTCACACAAAATCCTTAGACATGGGTAGGCTACCTATTTACAGCAAAATGACCCTTGGATGTGGGTATGGGTTCGGAGGTCTCAGCCGACCTGTCTATATCAGCGAACCTGCCTATAGTGGCCACCAAAGTGATCCCTACAGTCAAACCTGTCTTAGTGGCCACCTGTCTATAGCAGCGAACCTGCCTATAGTGGCCACCAAATTAATTCCCAGCAGAGGAAAAACAGTGGAGACTGTAGTATAACCTGTCTATAGAGGTCACGGCCTGTCTACAGTGGCCACTTGTCTTGTCTCCCAGCTGGGTGGCCACTATACACAGGTTTGACTGTTTAATAATGGCCCGAATTCTCATCAGTGGCTCAACTTGAGCCCGGCAAAGACTACCGATAACCAGTTAAACCATGTTGCAGCTGCATACATATTGTATTGTTGCTATTCACCACCAGATATATTCTCATTGTTTCCTTTCATTATCCAGTCAATCCCTTGAGTTTTGCTTGTAGGCATCAGGGCAATGGGCCTTGAAGTTCAGTCATATAGTATAGTCGGTCATCAGCAAAATTGCATCCTGGATCATCCAGGACATTGGATAATGAAAGGAAACAATTATAATAGCTCCGGTGGCAAATAGCAACAACACAAAGATATGCAGTTGCAAAATGGTTTAACTGGTTACTGGTAGTCTTCTTTTTAGGCCTGGCTCAAGTTGAGCCACTGATGAGAATTCGGGCCATTATGATTACTAAGTGACTAATTTATAATAAACTAATTACAGCAGGGTAATGAATAACTAGCTAGGTGTCACAACATTACCGTGTATATCTGCATTTATGCATTTTTGTATGACGAGATCTTTATCATTCGATTGATATATTTCCTTGTTATACTTTTTTAATAGAAGATATTTGTTTAAAAACAAACCATCTGCAAGATCCTGTCATATGCCAACACAACATTCATTTTCCCGTTGTGAATGGTTTTAACCAACTTCCCCCCACAAAAAAAAACACACACAACACATACACGCACATGCTCGCGAACGCACGCACTCACACACACACACACACACATACACATGCAAGCATGCATACACAAAAAAAAAACTTCTGAACACTCAACACTACAAGTACAAAATTATCTACATTGGAAACTTTTTCATCATATTTTCTTTGAGAAAGTTTTTATTACATGTATCAAAAATATGCATGATAAATGTACTCTTCTTTTACAACTGGTGTTGAGAATGTTTCTTCAAAAACAAAAAACAATCTCAATTTGGCAGAACGGAAAGAACATACATGATTTATCTTAATGAATATGTCTTTGGGATGGTTAGCAATAATAACATAATCAACTATATAAACAATAATATATTACTAATATGATTCTTATTACTTTTTCAGTGCTGTTCCAATTCATATACATATAATTATTTCGACTGGTGGAGAAAAAAGGAAAGACATATATTCTGGTAATATAACAAGATTTCAGTCACATATATACATTGAGCACACATAACATGCATTTTGGGTAAGTTATACAACCTCAAACTCATGATACATGGGGAGAAGTGTAACTAAACAGACCATGTTTTAGGGACAGCTTTAAATATTGCAAAAATATGTGTCCATAGCAGCAGCATCAAAGAAAAACTACAAAAGAAATGTCTGAAACATCTGCCATTATCAGGATTAAATATCAACAAAAAGTTTCACTTTGTTCATTCCAAACATAGATAATAACATTTGTTTGTTCTTTCAACCATCTGGTACCCGGTTGAGTAAGCACTTTAGTTTCGAAAATTTGGATGGTTTGGCATGGAATTCTAGTATCTAGCGCTTTACAATGATATTATTACCCCCGTCATCGGATGCATTTTGCAATCAATTCATCACGCGAAGTGCACATTTTCCACTCCCTGGGGAGCATTCCAGCCAGTCAACCTTGTAGGTGCACACAATGCTATTAAAGGAACTACATTCTATCCTTCTGGGTATGAACACAGGGTTACCATCATCACCTCATTCACTACGGGAACCTGGGCCCAGGGGCCCGATTGCGGACCAGCGACATTTACCATGGTAATTAGCATCATTGACTCTAACTCACCGATATCAATATGCTAGAATAACATACAATTAACAGAACGTATAGCAGAGCACACATACCGCCCTTACTCAATCAACCGTAAATGATTTCACAAGCATATCTAGAGATCAGTGGAACTGGGGCTGGTCCTGGGTTATGATCGTGCTCTCGGCCACTGGGCCCCGTTTCATGAAATGGTCTTATCTTTGTACGCACACAACCTTTGTATAACTTTGGCATTTACGGCAACACGTGTTGTTTGAAAGCGTCTTTGCGATTATACTTCTAACCTTGTCCTTTGTGATTGGAACAAACACCATCCGTATACATGTATGTCCATATAGATCAGTCACAGTCAAGACGGTCTTAGCCAAGACCTTTCCATGAAACGAGTCGCAAGTGCAGCATGTATTAAGTCTATGGTGATTACTATCTCGTAGTCAGCGGGTTAATGTGACTGAGGTTTCAGCCTACTCTTTATAAATAGTAAAATAAATCAGGTTCGTTAACCCGTTACATTTCAGTTTCTGAAATCCCCATTGACTTTGTCACAACCCACCCGGTTCCCGTATTCAAGGGGTTTATCGTGCATAGCCCAGAGTGTGAATCTAACCCTAGACGTCCATTCAACATCTTATCCACGGATCAGGTCATATTGCATTACCAAGCCTCCACACTAGCTTCTTTCTGTACTGGCCCATTTGGGCAAGTAAAATCATACATGGTCAAATTTGACTTGCCCTAACATAGAATTTGCTTGCCTGCATACTTTTAGATGAGATTCACACATAAGACATTACATTAGTCTCTCATAGTTGGAAAATAATTTAGTTGCCCAATCACGCAACCAAACTAGACCATTTATGACATTTTACTGGCCCGATATCAATTTTTACAAGCCCCGGGCAATCAAGTACTAAATGCTAGTGTTGAGCCCGGGTATTAAAGTTTGAATAACTGAACGGTAGTTATAGAAATGGAGGGATTTTCAAGGCAGACCCACATGAACACCCTGTAACCTGTATTATCAAAATTAATCCATGAAAAATAGATACTGTATTTACTCAAGTATTCAACAAACAAAGAAATAAACATAAATATATATGATTCTAAAGTGAACAAACGCATTTAGCAAGTCTCCATACAAGCTTACCTTTGTTCTAATACTGTAATCATGTTTTCTTTACATACCTTTCATACTCATGAATTGCATATATGCAGAATTCACCATCAAACAAATGGAATGTAAAACAAGAACAATATTTGCAAAATCATTCTTAGCAAATGGCAGTGATATATTATGCTAGAAAAAAAACTACATAATTACATTTATCATAACTTCAGCATATGAATAACGATAATAATTATGGTCTTTACTCAGTTTGATTTATATAATGTCCTACATGATACAGGCCACTTGGTTTCCTATATGATATTTGCCATCAAGTACAACACTCGTGGTAAATATTGGAGTGGCCCTAGATGTTGTAAAATCCAAATGTAACTACCATAGCAGAAGCTACAATGCTCCATGCTGATTGGCTGGTGATATATTAGCTACAATAATTGGATATTTACACAATTTGAAAACTTGTATGAAACAGGGCCCAGAATTTACTAAACACCTTAGTATGAAATGCAGATTTCTATCATACACTCTACTCTAATGGCACCCATAATATATAATAATCTGTAATATTCAAAATCTAAGCTCAGATATATACGGTAATTGAAAGAAAAGATTCCAAAGACATAAGGGATCTAGTAACATTGTCCAAATCCTCAAAATCCAATTGGAATTCCAGCGGTTCATACCTTGTTGTATTCGTATTTAACAATAGAAGCATGGGACAGGTTTGGGTTTTTTCGAATTTCCCTTTCGAAAAAAGATATTTATGATTGATGTGTTCAGATGTTAAACTATCCACTGGATAGTTGTAACCATGTACAAAGTCAGTGCAAAGAGTAAGTGAATATCACTTTGCATTTTTTGCCTGTTACTCGGACATATGTTAGTTGACATTTTCACACAACACCCAGTGGACATATCAGATCAACCATTCATCACTTTTTGCACATGTCAACGATCAGTTACTCGATCCCTCGAAGGGAATGCTGTAAAAAGACACTACTGCAAAGACAGAAACACTACATTGACCAATGTCAAGAAGGAAAACAACTTTTTGATTGTGACAGGGTTCATACGCAAATGTCCAAGTAAAATTCCATGACTTTTGACGACCTTTACAGCAAGAATGCCATAACTTTTCAACACGGTGAACAAGGTTCTTTGACTTCTTTCAGTGCTTTTTGTAAACAATTGGTGCAATAAATGTACATGAAAAGATTGGCCTACATTGTACATTGTAGTATTAGTCCATTGCAATTCAATGACCCATGACATCATTTTACAACTTTCCCTGACGTTTAAGGCCTTGAAAACACAAAAGTCAAATAACATGACTTTCCAGGTTTCCAGGCCCTGTAAAAACCCTGTGTGTTTTACCATGTTTTTGTTTATACACAGAGGTCTGACATATGAGCAGGGCACTATACGCTAGCAGACCATGATTTCTGACCTTAGCAGCTTGATGCATCACTTCCAGAGAATCAAATCCATCTCATCATTGCAAGCATTGGGGTGTGTCAGCCCCAAACTGATGGCACAACCAATAACATGTTTTTCAGAGCTTAGAACTAGACGCAGTGCTATCACGCCACAAACTTTCATTGACTGAAATCCCATTTTCTTTGCTATTTTTCAGTCATATTATATTTCTGGTCAGTTTCTCTATATGTTTGAACAAAATTTCATTGATACGTAATGCCACAGGCCTGAATAGGCAACCAAATATAACATTATACAGTTGTTAACTGGTGGTGGATGGAAAAGCACCGAATGTTCCACTCCCGAGGCATTTTAAATGCTATTGAGGGAAGAGTAAAAAAAATATAACATGGCAGCTCATGTACTGTATTTACTAAGTCAGGTGATAAAATTTGCTATATTCGTCTTGGTTCAGGGCCACCATATTCAGGTTACGGGCCACTAGAATGTGAAAACCTTTGTTTTACTTGCCTTACTGGGCCAGAAGGCAAAAGTGTAAATTTCAAGCATTGCTGGGGTACAATGTTCTATTATTTTCTAGCATCTGCCGTTTCTAATGACGTCTTTGCTAAAAGGACGTCATCTGGCAATAACTGGCACACACACAAAAAATAACAATGCAGAACAAAACAAAACTTTTCTGCATCCTGATTGTTCCTGTATAAAATAATGACACTAATGTCATCACACAAGTACAATGGAAGAGATTCCAAATCACTCTGAATGAAAAGTAGAATAATTTTGACGAGTTGTCTCATAATAACGATTGCACTCCTAACACATGTTCTCTCTCCTGCCCTCTCTTATATTTAGAACCTTGATGATTGCTTTCCAAGTCAGAATTTGTTCGCTCGCTCTCTTGCTGAAAAGAGTTCCCTTGATCGCCATCAGGCATGACCATTACTACATCTAGCAATAATGACGCAGATCTGTTCATGTCAGCGGTGATAAAAAACAGGTGCAGTGTGGTTGTACAAAGGGGTAATGTAATGTCATCATAACACATGTTCTCCATCCTGCTCTCTCTCATGTTCAGAGCTTTGGCGATTGCTTTCTAAGTCAGGGTTTGTTCGATCGCTCTCCGGCGAAGCATTGCTTTGATCGCCATCGGGCATGACCGTCACCACATCGGGTAACGCCTGCGCTGACCTGTTCATATCAGCAGCGGTGGGAAAAACTGGTGCAGCATCATCGTACGAAGGGGGTGGGGAGAGTGGTATCGGGATTGGCTCCCTACGCACCTGCGCCTCCCCTCCAGACGAAGGGTCTTGCTCAGTGACCACGCGCACCGTGCTGGGCGGCAAGGCAAAGGCATTGTTGTAGGACGGAGGGGGAGAGGTTGGAGGCGGCGACTGCGGCGGGAGACCGTCTGGCTCATCATTAACCTGCGTGTACTCGTTCGGGTTGCTCAGGACGTCGGTGTACGAGGGCGGTATGCTCGTTGCCGCGGCCGCAGCTCTTTCTTGCTGATCGACCAGGGCGTACGTGTTGGCACCGTTGCGAGTGTTGTCGTTGACCGTCTCGATGTTGGAGTTGACGCGAAGGCGGCGCATGACACACGCGCAGAACATGCAGCCGAGGCACATGACGACTAGCACGGCTATGAGAATGGTGGCAGACCCTATGCCCATGTCCAGATTGGTTGGCCCAGCTGGAAAATGTAGACAAACACAATCGGGTGCAAACATTAGGAGCAGATTTTATGTGACACATACAAACCAAAACATAACTAAAAGTGCATTTTAAAGCATATACAACAGAAATTATTTAATTATACATAAAAGCAAAACATGTCTTTGCGGCCACCTGTCTATAGCAGTAAACCTGCCTATATTGGCCACCAAAAGTGATCTTCAGACGAGATAAACAATGCTATGGCACCTGTCTAAAGAGGTCACTTGTCTACAGTGGCCACTTCTCTGGTCTCCCTTGAGTGGTCACTATTAACAGGGTTGACTGTACTACTTCTAACAAGGGGTTGGATGAGAGGTCACCTGTCTACAGTGGCCACTTCTCTTGTCTCCCTTGAGTGGTCACTATTAACAGGGTTGACTGTACTACTTCTAACAAGGGGTTGGATGAGAGGTCACCTGTCTACAGCGGCCACTTCTCTTGTCTCCATTGAGTGGTCACTATTAACAGGGTTGACTGTACTACTTCTAACAAGGGGTTGGATGAGAGGTCACCTGTCTACAGTGGCCACTTCTCTTGTCTCCATTGAGTGGTCACTATTAACAGGGTTGACTGTACTACTTCTAACAAGGGGTTGGATGAGAGGTCACCTGTCTACAGTGGCCACTTCTCTTGTCTCCATTGAGTGGTCACTATTAACAGGGTTGACTGTACTACTTCTAACAAGGGGTTGGATGAGAGGTCACCTGTCTACAGCGGCCACTTCTCTTGTCTCCATTGAGTGGTCACTATTAACAGGGTTGACTGTACTACTTCTAACAAGGGGTTGGATGAGAGGTCACCTGTCTACAGTGGCCACTTCTCTTGTCTCCATTGAGTGGTCACTATTAACAGGGTTGACTGTACTACTTCTAACAAGGGGTTGGATGAGAGGTCACCTGTCTACAGTGGCCACTTCTCTTGTCTCCATTGAGTGGTCACTATTAACAGGTTTGACTGTACTACTTCTAACAAGGGGTTTGATGAGAGGTCACCTGTCTACAGTGGCCACTTCTCTTGTCTCCATTGAGTGGTCACTATTAACAGGTTTGACTGTACTACTTCTAACAAGGGGTTGGATGAGAGGTCACCTGTCTACAGTGGCCACTTCTCTTGTCTCCATTGAGTGGTCACTATTAACAGGTTTGACTGTACTACTTCTAACAAGGGGTTGGATGGGATCAGAAATGTTTCTCGACTGAAATTTAAATCATTAACATTCAGCATAAAGTGAACAAAAGAAGAATGTTATTTATCCCTTGTATGAAACAAATTGACAGCGTGGATCAAAACTGATAAACAATGTTATGACTTAACTAATAAGTGCTTTCCCAGTTTGTCTTACTTACGTCTCTCACATTGATATAGAGAAATTACATCAATCACATTCTCAAAAAAAAGAAGAATGTTAATATATTATGTATGAAACTAAATGGCAGCATAGATCAGAAATATAAGGGATAACTGTAACTCAACTAAAAAATTCCTTCCTAGTTTGTCATACTCACGTCTCACACTTGGGTAGGGAAACGGTGGGATGGCCGTGGCCGGTATTGCAGCTGCAGCGAATTCATGCGAGCATGTGACCCCAACATCCTCACTATGCCCACAGTTATGGATGCCCACACCAATGTACCAGCAGTTCTCAATGGTGGCCTCCGTCCCGACGCACCGGACATCATCCAGCAAGATCTCCCCGTTGCCGACCCCGAAGTAGGACTTGGGGTGGACCGATGCGACGTAAGGGTAGCCAAGCATGCGACATACCACCTGTCCATCCTGGTGGTCAAAGTTGTCGTCACAGATTGTCCCCTGGCGGCCATTGATGTAGATCTGGACGGTTCCAGCCTGGGCTGCCGGTCCACCGACTAACTCGACCTTCCAAGCTGCAAGGGATCGGAGGTGAAGTTTGTATTGATTAATTTCCATTTTGTAATTAAATGCACAGATTGTCCCCTGGCGGCCATTGATGTAGATCTGGACGGTGCCAGCCTGGGCTGCCGGTCCACCGACTAACTCGACCTTCCAAGCTGCAAGGGATCGGAGGTGAAGTTTGTATTGATTAATTTCCATTTTGTAATTAAATGCAAAAATAATTGCAGCTCGATGGACAATTCTTCGCAGATTGTCACCTGGCAGCTTGATAGTGCCTGCCTGGCCACCGACCAACTCAACCTTTCAAGCTGTAAGGGATCAGGGGGGAAGGGAGAGGGAAATTAAATTTGTATTAATAATTTTCCATTTTGTAACTAAATGCAAAAGTTTTTTTAAAGAGTACATTTTAATTGACACTATATGAGTTCAAAATGTGCTAAAACAGTGACAACAACATATTACTAAAATGCCTAAATCAAATAGCCTTGAATAGGTTAATGCTCACCTTGTCCAGGTGTTGAGGTTGGATGCGAGGGGTAGCACTCCAGCCCAGCATCCTCATTGTGCAGGCAGTTGTGCATGCCCACATCCCGGTGCTGGCAATCCATTAGGCGAGCCTCCGTCCCATCGCAACGCAAGTCGTCCAGGTAGATGGGCCCCGTACCACGGTCATAGTATGCATTCTCCTTGCTGATGCCTACTTCTCCAAGCCCGAGTTGACGGCACGCCACACTAGCCGCACTGCTTTGAGACCAGAAGTCATCGCAGATTGTGCCCCACCGGTAGTCAATGTAGATCTCAATGCGCCCCTTGTTGGGGGACGGCCCATTGACCAGTCGAAGATCACCTGAAGAAGTGAAAGAAAATAAATAATAATAGTCTCTCTGACAGACTGTGTACATGATTTGTGCATAATAGAAAATATCAGAAATATCTGCACACACAATAAACTCCAAAGTTTAAAATCATATTCTACCCTGGACTTGAACCATTCATAAAAATTAACTTGGTATAACACATTTTATCACAGACCCTAGCTGTAGATATCTTGGGCAGTATCCTCAATGGATTAACCTATTACTAATGTCCCTAAGTCCCTAGGGACTTTTTGATGTGCATCTTCACCAATTGTTTGCTTCATGCTGTCTAAGTTGAGTACGACACTCTTGGACAGTCAAACACCTAGACCCATAAATCCTAGCTCTAGATATCTAAGGCAGTGACCTTAATGGGTTACCCTATAACTAAAATGTCTTACAATGAACAGATTTCACTGCAAAGATGATACCTCAGGTGTGCGTTCTGCAGAACACTGGACACGGAGAGGGTACGGGTACACATTACCTTTCCGTATCGTCCTGTTTAACTGCACACATTCCATCTGGCTCTGTTCATTGCCGCAGGGATTAAACGATTAAACCCATCGACCTTAGATCTCTTAATCTCAAGCAGTGACCTCAAAGGGTTAACCTATAACTCATATTTTATATCAAACATACAAGCAGATTTCCCTGCAAGCCAATACCTACCTCGTTCAGGTGTCGGTTCTGCAGAACACTGGACACGGAGAGGGTACGGGTACACGTTGCCTTTCCGTATCGTCCTGTTTAACTGCACACACTCCATCAGGCTCCTTTCGAGGCCGCTGTGACATTCAAACGCATACTGCAGCACCGGCAATAGGCCCAACTTTTGTTCGGTCCACGCTTCGGCCACGTTCTGCCCCCCCAGCTGGCGACAGATCGCCAACGCATCCAGACTAACTGGCCACCAGGACCAGATGTAGTGCCACGCCCCGTTGTGTCTAACTTGCGCCCAGTCACCTTCCGTTAGTCTCACTTCAGAACCTGATTCAAATATTGGAGTTGAGAGGGGAGACAAAAAGAAGATATTAAAGGAATGTTAGAAACTAGTACCCGGCCACCAGAACCAAATGAAGTGCCAAGTAACCTTGTGGCCCAGTCACCTTCCGTTAGTCTCACTTCAGAACCTCATTCACATATCAGAGGAGAGGAAACAATAAGATTTCGTCCGGTGACAGTGATGAGGGCATTAAAACAGTTGACGACAGATTGCCCACACATCCACACATCCTGGCCACCAGGACCAGATGTAGTGCTTCACTTGCGCCCAGTCACTTTCGGTTAGCCTCACTTCGGAACTGATTTGGCATATTGAAGGTGAGAGCTAGAGAGGAAACAGAAAGAGAATATTGTAGGGTGAGAGTCATAACGGCATTAAAACAGTTGACCAAAGATTGCCAATGCATCCAGACTCATCGGCCACCAGGACCAGATGTAGTGCCACGCACCACTGCGTCACCCTTGCACCCAGTCATTTTATGTCAGTCGCACTTCAGAACCTGATTCCAATATTGGAGAGAGAGGAAACAGTAAGACGATATCACTGAGTGATTAGGGCATCACAACAGTTGATGACAGATCACCAACGCATCCAGACTAACTGGCCACCAGGACCAGATGTAGTGCCACACCCTGTTGTGTCTAACTTGCGCCCAGTCACCTTCTATCAGTCTCACTTCGGAACCCGATTCAAATATTGGAGGCGAGAGGGGAGACAAAAAGAAGATATTAAAGGAATGTTAGAAACTAGTACCCGGCCACCAGAACCAAATGAAGTACCAAGCAACCTTGTGCTTCACTTGCGCCCAGTCACCTTCCATTAGTCTCACTTCAGAACCTAATTCAAATATTGGAGAGAGAGGTATCATGAATATTGTATGGGTGTTAGGGTTACATTTTAAAGTGATTTATTAATTTTATCAAATTCAACCAAAATCACTTGGAGCTTCCACATTTCTTATCTATCTTGTTGTTTGGCTTATGGTAACAGAATAATGAAATGGGTTCTAATTTGTCAAATGTCTCCCTAATTATGGATATATTCAAATTGAATGGAAAGATGTTCCTCAATGTTTTCTGATTGTGGGCAAAATCAATAGGCAGTAGGTGATCAAATTTAACATAAATTTCTTCTCGCAAGGTAATAGATGTTCCTTTTGTATGATACTATCACATATCATTCTGAAGAACCTGACAATTATATTGGTAAATGACTGAAGTCTCAAATAATATATAATGTTTGGTCAATGGGTCACTTTGACCCAATGGGTGTAGACCATGCAGCAAGTTACTGAAACAGAGGGGCATTTCACAAAGATTCAAAGTTGAACTTAACTATAAGTTGGACAAAAAGGCACGCATTTTGATAAAACATAATATTATATGTTATTATCAAGGAGCCTTGAAGTTATTGATGTCCATTTTTGTTAGAAGTCACAAATAATTCAATTTTTTGCTTTTGAATATGTTTTATTTCAAGCCTAAAAATGGCCTACAATAATTATAAGTTCAACTTAGAATTTAAGTTTAACTTAGTATCTTTATGAAACACCCCCAGGACATGACATGACCCAGTGGAGACATGGTGACATTGAAACATGGTGATTTTGCCTCTGAAATGCCAAAAATAGTCACTGAAAGGATAAAAGAGCCCCCTTCTCCCGCCGCCCCCCCCCCCCCCCCCCCCCACCCGCAGTAAATTGGCATTGAGTTATATTTAAACAAAAACATTCTGATTACTATTTTCATGCAGGCAGCGCTCCAAAAGTAGCCACAAAAATGAATGATTTTTTCCCTGCTGACATACCTAAAGGAGAAATGGTGACATTGGAGCAAGTGAGCTGAACGCCCACCACCTCATCCGGACATTCGGACGCCCCGCCAACTTTGGTTTCACACTCGCTGATGGACCTCTCCGATCCCGTACACGTCACGGCGTAGATGACATCGTCCGTGGTGGTGCGGTCAAAATAAGTGATGAATGAAGGCTTGCCCACAAAGGTAGCGTAACCCAGGCCAAGCTCTCTGCAGATCACATGACCCATTTGGATGGAGCGCTGACTGGTGCATACATCCACCCAGCTGCCATTGGGGGCGCTCAGCTGAAGCCATCCAGATGTGGCATTGCTGCCAATAAGATGCACTGTAGGAAATAAAACAAAGAAACATTGAAATTTAACCCCTTGACTATGGAAACTGGGTGTGCTGTGTACAAAGTCAATGGGGATTTCAGAAATGTGTAGGGAACAGGTTAAGACAATCTTTTAAAACGAAAGATCATCTAAAGAAAGTACCTAGCTTGCAGGAGTAATAGTAGGCGGTGCATGCGTCTACCCATATTCTATTGGGGTGCTAAGCTGAAGCCAACCTGACATAGCATTGCTGCCACTTAGACGCACTGGGGAAAACAAAGAAAAGAACATGATTATAAGACATCTTGGGGAAAGGGTGCAACAGACCAGAATAATAATAATATGAACATTTATATAGACCAGGTTTGTTAGTACCCAATGCTCCAAATTGGCACAGGCCCACTGGCCCGGTGCCACTAAAATTAGCTTCAGGCCACCAAATGTCATTGATGCTTAATTCCTCTGGCCCTACATATGTTGTTTTTACTTCCCTGCTTGGAAAACAAGGGGAAAACAATACAATGTAGTTTCTAGCTTGGTGTACATGTGGTGGATGTATTTTCCCTCCGTTCTTCGCTGCATGTGATGCCAACCCGATCCCACTTGGCTAACTCCTCCTCCTCCAGGGGTGTTGTGTAGTTCATCCTGGCCATCAGCCATGCCATGGAGCCTTGATCGCACTCTCAGTGCTTGACTCATATTGGGTTATAGGATTCATACACATACATATAATCTAATAAATATAAAAGCCTTTTTGAAAAGTATGTACCTGTGTTGGATGTATTTTCCCTCCGTTCTTCGCTGCACGTGATGCCAACCTGATCCCACCTGACCAGTTCCTCCTCCCCCAGGGGTGTTGTATTGTTGACGTGTGCACAGTCGACTAGTCTGTACTCCAGACCTGAACAGTTCAGCCTGGCCATCAGCCATGGAGCTTTGAGGGCACTCTCACTGTTGGGTCTACAAGAGATAAAAGTCGGTGAATAAATTGATTAGATTTAGGTTTGACAGTAGCTGTGGTGGTTGCATTTTCCCTCCCTTCTTTAAGTAATGTTGACCTTATTCCAACAACAACAAATAGCTAGTACAGAGAAATAGTTGGTAATGTTTTTCTTTGAAAAATTGTGAATAAGAATGTACTTTTACCTACCTTACAGACCATGCTAGCTACAACCCTCATGGAGCTGTCGTTAAAAGAACAAATAGCTAGTACATAGAGAGTAAGTTGTTATGTTTTTTATGACAAAATAATAGTGAATACGACTTCCACTTTTACCTACCTCACGTTGGTAGATCCCACATAGCCTAAACCCAGACAGGCCACGCTAGCTACAACCCTCTTTTAGTTGTCGTTGAAACAAATAGCTAGTACACAGAGAGTAAGTTGTTATGTTTTTTTTGGACAAAATAATAGTGAATACGACTTCCACTTTTACCTACCTCACATTGGTAGATCCCACATAGCCTAAATCCTGACAGGCCACGCTAGCTACAGCACTCATGTAGCTGTCGTTGGAGCCCAGGACCCACCCCCAGCGCCCATCTATGAAGACCTGGAGCACGCCCTCGTTGCTGACTTTGCCTCCAACTAGTCGCAGCTGATTCTGTTTGCCACTGGAATCTGATTTTATAAGGAGAAAATGGAAAGATTGCATCAAATGGAAATATATATCTATTTAGAAAGTGTATAAATTAACTATTGGCCAAGCGCGACGCTGTGCGTGCGCACATAGGATCCTGTATGCAGGAATCGGTCGGGTCGCTACGCCATGCGTGCATGCATGCATATTGTAATTGCTTCTCATCAAAAGGTTAAATTTAGCACGGTGCTAAAACACGTCATTCACATCCTTTTACGTCAGAAGTGGGTTAAATTCAACCCACTTTTTTATGCCACCATGGTTTCCCTTGGCATTTTTCTTAAATTAAAACATTCAATAAATGCTTTCTACACTCGGTTTCGACAGCGGTGATGTGGAGGTTTCCCCGTGAGATACTGTAAGTCCATACCATTTAGTTAAAAAGTGAAATAAATCGTACAAAATAGAAGATAATTGTCCGTTTTCTTACACACTTTTTTATACTCTCTGCCTGCCAGTTTAGTGTAAAAAATAAGCGTCAGACGCAATGGTTTGTGAAGGACGAGCGCGCATCTAGCAACAAGCGCACATTTAGATATAAAAGCGCATTATTTGCAGTGCGGCGTGGTGGGTTAAATTTAACAAGGGCTAAATATAACCTTTTGATGAGAATTCCACCCTAAGAATCTCATATTGCATGCTTAGCCTAATCATCTAGTAGATAAATTTAATTCAAAAAAAACAACAACCAACCAACCACCAATGAAAATAAAAATACACGCAAAGACCCTTTATTTATTGCCAGTACCAACCATGAGGAAGATTATTTCAAACTACCCCATTAAAGTGATCCATTAACTTCATAAAATAAAACTTGTGCTGGTTAGATACATGTATGCTTCAAGCACAGACATTTTATTGCAGATGATAAATAATATGACCATGTATGACATGTATGCAAAGGACAGTGGTGTAGCGTGGTAGGACTGATTGGGGGACGTCTTTTATTTGAAAATGTTCCACTTAAATGTTTTGTACTGTTTTTCCAAATTATTTTTTTGGGGGCACAGCCACACAGCCCACCCCCCCCCCCCCCCCCCCCCCACTCCCCCTGTAGCTACACCACTGGCAAAGGACCATTTGATTTCACCCTCACTGTGGAAGAATAGATTACTTCAAACTACCTGATAATAAACAACTTTGGCTGGTATTGTATACTACTTCAAGCACATTTGATTGATGACGACATAAATAATAACGACCATGTTTTGTCATTATCCAATACTTTACAGGTCTACAATTAAATCAAGCATATGCAAAGGTCTACACTGCCAGTTTAATCAAGCATGTATTTCATACAGCTGTTTCAGTATAGCATATTCTTATAGTTGTGCCTTCAAGTGCCTACATACATGTACATTAAACTGCTTTACAAACGTGTCTAAAAAGAATTTGACAAAACATTTCAGCCCACTCACCACTGACCCTTAGAATTTAAAAAAAAGAAAAAAAGAAAACAATATTTGTTGTTAAATGAGTTATGTTTGAATGCCTTTAAGCACCAATCATTAGTCTCATTTGAATAATAAAATAAATCATTGTACAATTTGTATTACAAATTTTTACTTTAAAGGATTTCAATAGTTACAAACTTTAAATTTATTTGTTTTTTGTTAATTGTATGAAATAGTAAAAGCATAAACTTACCCCCAATTCCAATATCCGATGTTGGAAGGGTTACGCTGTCATTAAACAACCATGGGAATTCTGTTGATATCGTAGTCAATTGCGCTGCAGTCGTATTGAGAGTGAAGCAGCTAGCCAGTGAAGCACTCAACAGGAGACACAGTAAGATATGCAATGAATGGGCCATGTTGGAGGAAGACAGTATCCTGAGCAAAATGCAAGGAGGGACTTCTGCACTGGTCCATAGACAGTTCACAATCATGGAGACCACTCTCAGGTTGAAGATGAGGGTATCGTCACTGGTTAGGGTAACTTCAATAGGTGGGTAGATCTTTAATGGTGGGGTAGTTTCACTAATTTGGAAGCTTCACTGGTTGGGTAGCATCACTGGTGCTAGGGTATCTTTACTGGTGACTGTGGTGTATCTTCAATAGGGGGTATCTTTGATAGTGAGGTATCTTCACTGGCTCGGTATCTTTAATAGCGGGGTATCTTCACCAGTAGGGTAACCTCAACTGGTTGGGTTGCTTCACTGGCTGGGTATCTTTACTGGTGGGGTCTCTTTGAAAGTGGGGTATCTTCACTGGTGGGGTATCCTCAATAGTGGGGTATCTTCATCGGTTGGGTATCTTTGATAGTGGGATATCTTTACTGGTGGTGTAGTTTCACTGGTGAGGTGTCTTCTCCAGTAGGGTATCCTCAATAGCGGGGTATCTTCACTGGTTGGGTATCATTCCCTCTAGGAATCTTCAAGTGCATAATGGCCATCGTATCATCTCTTGTATCCAAGGTCGGAGAAGGATATCACTGAAAAGGTGAAAAGGAAAAAGGGAAACACTTTTAGATCTTGGGGTAATATTGTTCATTGTTTCCATATCAAACAAAAGTAAAATTATCAATTGATCAAACGCTTCAAATTAAATTCAGATATTCTTGTAATAACATAAATGATAAACATTCACCAAGTACTAGTATGTCAATATTGAGCTCACTGTTATTTAAAGATACCAGGAAAATTAATTGCTTGAAATAAAGACTACACCCCTAGTATAGTTTAAATACACATATCACATGAAGTCAATGTTATACAACATGTACAATGTATGCAGATATCCCATTTCACCTTGCTTTCACAAACAAAAATGTAACACTTGTCTGCAATGACCATAAAATAATAATTCCTGCGAGACTCACCATACACATACATTTATATGTCTAAATATCACATACCAATGTACAACACTAGGAGATGCCAGAAATATCTAGTCACTGCCTATACTCTCACTACACACTTTCAAAACAACAGAACCAGAAAAGGTTCTACTTTTTGTCTTCTTTCCAGCTTGTTTTTGGTAAAGACAAGAATCCTAAGTTGAATGCAAAGAATACATTTGTAAAATTCACAAACATCATTGGTTAATAGCATAATTACACAGAATAAGGAAATGTCTGAAATAACATGCTACACAGTTTCAGAACGATACGAAAAGGGGAAATGTTCAAGGATCTTTCCTACATGTT